>JAGXJF010000559.1:0-279546 GCA_019208055.1 Stipa capillata
ACACTGGCAGGATTGATATCCGTACGTGGGATAGTCTTGGACCGTCGTGAACAGCAGCGCTTTCAGATTGAAATATTCTTCTTGGAAAGCGTCCCAGACCTGGGCCCCTGGTTCCCATAGTAGCGAGTTCTTCGAACAACAATTGATGGTACACGTTCAGATCGTTCCCAGGTTGCTTCGGCCCTTGAATGAGAATAGAGAGGTGTATGTACTTTCGCTTCATGCAGAGCCACGAAGGAAGGTTGTACATCCATAGAACTACGGGCCATGTGATGTGTCTGCTGCTCATGTTGCTGAACGGGTTGATTCCGTCCGTACTCATACCGAACCTGATGTTCCTCGGATCTTTTCCGAAATCATCGTATTGGGCGTCGATTGCCCGCCACTGCGAAGCATCGGCAGGGTGCCTCATCACGCCATCATCACTTTTTCGCCCCTCGGCGTGCCAACGTATCAGCTTTGCCTCCTTCTTGTTAGCGAATAAACGCTTCAAACGGGGAAGGACTGGAAGATACCAAACAACCTTTGCGGGAGCGCCACTCGTCACTGGGTCCTCATCATCGGCTTGGTTTCTACCCCGCTTGAATCTGGATGTGTTGCACCTAGGACACTTGTACAGCTTCTCGTGCTCCGTGCGGTAAATGAAGCAGTCATTCGGGCACGCGTGGAATCTCTGCACGTCCAATCCAAGAGGGCAGACAACCTTCTTGGTTTCATCGGTGCTAGTAGGCAACAAGTTGTTTTTGGGAAAAACTTTTGCAAGATAAGCCAGTGTCTCGCCGAAGCCTTCGTCCGGGCAATTATGGGCTGCCTTGATCCTTAGAAGTTCCAGTGTGACCGACAGACGCGTGTGCTCTGGATCGGAACCGGTATACAACGGGGTTTGTGAGTCTTCAACTAGTCTCGTGAACTTAGCAGCCTCTCTTTCATCCTCGGGATCTATCACCACCTGCTCCACCATGTGAAAGTCCTGCACCATATCGGCCAAATTGTTTCCCGTTTCTCCTTCGGCGTCAGGTTCGATACTCCCCTCGTCTTCTTCATCATCTCCGTGTTCGGCATCTTGCTGTAACACCTGATCTTCCTCCTCCTCACCATGACATTCCAACGTGTATAGCCTGACATGAAACCCTTAAGCGCTAGGTGTACCGTCACCCTCCCTCTCGTATCGAACATTACCAAATTTTTGCAATCGCGACATGGACAGCAAATCTTCATGCCACCTTTTGTCCTCATATCTCGTTCGGTGACATCAAGAAACTCGTTCAAAGCCATAGCCCAACTCTCTGTCACCCGGTTGTTGTACATCCAACTGCGATCCATCGATCAACACCTACGACACGAAACTAATCAGTTCGATAACCGAAAATCACATCAAATACATATACGAAATGAAAAGAACACTAGCGAGCATTATTATCGAGCGCTAGCGATCTTTTCGGTGATAAATGATAATGGAGAGAGTGGGAGTGAGAGGAGGAGGGAGAGAATGAGAGAGAGCTAGAAATGGGTGAAGAATTAATATGGATAAGGAGGAGGGAGGGAGAGAGTGAGAGGATGAGGACGAGGGAGAGAGTGAGAGGATGAGGAGGAGGGAGAGAGTGAGAGGAGGAGCAAAAAGATCTAGATCTAGATCTAGTCCCTCTAGAGCTTAGGGATGAGGGTTGGGGAGAGGGGAGAAGTGGTTGTGGGTTGGGGGGAAGGGGGCGATGGCGGCGGTGGTAGCAGCTGGGGGGATGGCGGCGCTCGCTGCTGGCCGGTTGGCGCGCGAGCACTGGCCAGCAGCAAGGGCGCGCTCTGATTTTATAGTGAGGAGCACCACTGATGGGCTCTTAAAAGGGCACCGTCAGTGATTCATAAGCAACGTACGCACCAAATACCGCTGACGGACGCGAAAGTTAACCGTCAGTGAAGACAACTTCTCCACTGACGGGCAGAACATAAGAGACCGTCAGTGATAGGGCACGTCATATGTTCAGCTTTCCACTGACGGGCTACATTGGAGCCCGTCAGTGGAGTTGTCATCTCCACTGACGGGTGCTTAACAAGAGCCCGTCAGTGAAAATGACGCGTCATCTATCCCTCCTCATGTTCATCTCCACTGACAGGCTCGACTATTTTGGAGCCCATCAGTGGTGCTCCTCAGCTTCTGCTTTGCTGCGTTCTCCGCTGACGGGCTATTTTCCGTCCGTCGGTGGAGTTCCCCTCCAGCGACGGACCTTTGTATGCCCGTCAGTGGAGGGGGTTCAGGAGAGGGTCTATCTGCAGTAGTGTACCTCTCTTTTTCCTTTCCTCAGCGTGATAGCTCAGCCTATCACGCCTACCCTTTTTGGCTCCCGCTTGCACTACCCCGGGCAGTGCAGCTAGCCTCCTCTTCTACAATTCCTGGCTACCATCCGTGTAGCGTAAATTGCACTCTGTGGACACATCATGCCCACGTCCTTAATCCCATTTCCCAGCTTTCACAACCAAAACTTAGTCTAACCAATGTGTGGCCTTGCCAGTTCATGTCCATGACCAAGGACGCGGCTATTCGAATAGTTTTTAACACTCTGCAGAGGTTGTACGGCTTTACCCACAAGATGTAGTTCACCCTTAATGCCGAGCGCTAACAGATACACCTTCACAAGGTATACTGGCAGGGTTAATACAACGAGACCTTTCGCCCGTGTTCACACTAGAGCCGGACCCGTTAGGTGGGTAACCCAACTTTCACATCCCGGATGTCGAAAATGGGACTTTCCACCTTTGTGTTGAACCATAATTTCACGTACTCGTGAGACCCACCGAGAGCTTTACCTCCATAGCGTGGAACTCATCGAGGGCTTTACCCCCACGTAGTCCCGTGAAGATCCTCTAGGGATCCCGGATCCACCTAGCACATCACCCTAACTTCCCACGGTTCCGAGCTCCAGCATTAGACGAGGTACCGAGTCAAGTCCTTCCCATAAAGGACATGTGGACGTATGGTAGGGGAACTGATTCAGCGGCATTTAGGTTCGGTCCTTAACTGATTCGAGCAGGACTCCATAACCAACCAACTCCTCAGGTAACGACCGGTTACCCTACCACCTCATAACACCCTTAGCATTCCTGCCCGAATCCGAATCCTCCATCATTACCTTGGGATTTTGGTAAACAATTCCTTTTAAAAGATTCCTCGGAATGTATAAACAAACCGAGAGTTTTTATTCCCATACCCATCGTACTCGGGTAAACTTTGATTTAACTACAGTAGGTCTAAGCAAGGCTAAAGCCTATATTCCTACTTAGTTGGTCGGTCGAATATCAACCGGCTAAATATTCCTAGGGCTACAAAGATCGGATTTCAGAACCTACCTCACATGCATTATCTCGGCATAACTAATCTAGCATAAAATAACGTTGATAGTCACATAACATGCAAGTTTGCAAATAAAATAATTAACTTTCACAAGTATGGGATTCAACATGGTCAAAGTGGGAATGCTTGCCTGGCAAATTGTCCGGGGTTCGGTCTTGAACCTGATTCGACGATTGTCCGAGATCCTTCGTGCGATATCTCCTAACGTTGGTATCTACACGTCGAAAGAACGGCATATAAATCAACGAAGCGAGGAAGAACCAACAAGAACCAAACATACATCCCTGAATTCTTAGAATATGTGGTCTGGACTTAAATGTTTATTAGGGGTCTTTAAAAGGCGAGGGGAGCTCTATCTCGCATGAAATAAGGGTTTCTCTTAGAATCGAAAACCCTAGTTTGTCTGATTGGGAGCATACTAGTACCTAAGGTGATCACAGTTTTCCCATGGTTTAATCGAGTTTGGAGATTATGCTACTCTTTTAAGTGTTCTTAGAAGGATCTTGCTCAAAACATTTGGCTATATGTCGTAGTAAGGATCTAGTACAAAGGATGCCGAACAGAATAGGGTTTTGGACTACTTTATTGAGTTAGTGTAGAGAACGATCTGTTAAGTTCATCAACATATTGGACCCACCATATTGCATATTACTTTAGACGACATTTCGGAAAGAATCATTTGCTATGGGAATAATTTGCAACAGATATGAATATAAATACTAGAGTCATATTTGATTTGAATTCACATTTAGATTTCAAATGATCTTTAAAATTTATGAAACTAGTATCATTAGATGGGTTTTGAATTTAGATGAATATAGAAAGAAAAATCGGGTGGATCGGTGGTGGGACGGGGAAGTTATGGGCTTCCGAATACTTGCCGGAGGAGAAAATGAAAGAGGGGAAAGGGTGACGCTGTTAGCGCACTTTGGAAATACACCTTTGGTGTTGGGGAGGTGGAGGACGGAGAGGTCCCGGGTAGGATTACGTCTTTTGGGATGGGAATACGTAAAATATAGCAAGTATAAGGGGCAATGCGTTTTTAAAAGGAGAAGGCATAATCCAAGTTGTGCTTCTGGCGTTGGAAGGGGGAATAGGGAGAAGTGCGTCTCTGGCTTAGGAAAGTTGGAACACAGAGAACTGTGGTGCGGTTTATGCCTTCGGTAAAAGGGAGACGAATTCTGTGGGGAGGAAAGGAGAATTGCACCTTGCTGATTGGAAAGCACAGAATGCGCTCTGCATCTCTACCTCAACCCGGTCGGTGGACTCTGCTGTCGATCGGTGCTTACCTGCTCGCCGTGACCAGAGGAAGTGTAGGCCGGGGCGAGATGGGGTGAGTCCGGCGGCGGTTGGCAAGGACACCGCCGGGGACGAGGACCGGCCATGGGGACGGGTAGCGGACGCGGAGGCGGGGTGTTGGGAGCTCGGCAGCTGGGCGGTGAGTCTCGGGAGCTGCTCGCCGGAGGACTAAACGGTGGTGGTGTCTCCGGTGATTTGGTGAGAGCTCACCGGCGGCGGCGCTCGATGTGGGAGTCAGAGAAGAGAGGCTCGTGGCGGCTTGTAGGGGCGGCTTGTTGACGGCGTTTGGGCAAGCTCGACGGAGGAACGCGGAGGAAATCCGGTGGCGGCGGGGTGGACCTTACCGAGCAGCGGCTTAGCGGCGGTAGCGGTGCCGAATCCTGGGGCTGTAGCTCTCGATGGCGGCGCGTGTATTCGAGCCTAGCTCGTGGTGGTTAGAGACACCGGCGGTCTGCTTTAATCGGTGGCAGATGGTGTTGGGGAACGTGCTACGCAAAACAAAAATTTACCGTACACGAACCAAAACAAGATCCACTATCGAGGTGCAGGCAACGATATCATACCTTCACCGATCACGTCAATGCAGCGGAGAAGTTGACGATATCGATGAAGTCCACAGACTCCCGCAGCTAGGTTATACCTCCTAGCCGGGAGAGTGATCTCCTCGCGAATAGTTCGCCCGATCGAACGCCGAAGTGTACGACGTCTCCGAGGTATCCATGCGTACCGGATCAGCGACACCGCGGTAATGTGTGGACCAACACACAAGAACAGCGGGGATCTACGAGAAGGAGAAGCAGCAGCGCGCCGGCAGCTGAACTAGATCCAATCTAGAAGAGAGAGGAAGAGGAGGCTGCGGCCAATCTAGAGGTGGCGGCTGCCTAGGGTTTCGGCCAAGAGGTTAGGGCTGCCTTTGGGGCTGCTTGGAATGCCCTTTGAGGTGCCCTGCCCCTCTATTTAAAGGGCGTGGGGCAGCTCTCCCTGGGAAGGTGGAGTTCTACTCCAGCAGGAACTCCCTGATGGAGTTGGAGTCCAACTCCACCAGAACCTTCTAGAACCTTCTAGAACATCTAGAACCTTCCGATACTTTCCGGAACACTTCCGGACATCACCGGAACCATCCGAGACCTCCCGGAACACTTTCTAGATCATCCGAAACACTTTTGGAACCCTTCTCTCTCGTTCTCCATAAATCGTAGCATTCCTAAATGTCGCTAAAATGTTAAGCGTGTGACCCTGTAAGTTCGAGTATATGTGGACATGTCCGGAACACCTTCCGGTCAATAATCGTCAGCGGGATCTGGACACCCATAACGACTCCCACATATCATCAAAGATCTTTATCGAGCAAACCTCGTATTACCGCATATCATCCTTTTGCCTCACGATACATTACACAACCCGAGGCGAGACTTTTATGGTATCCCTGTGATCAACTCCTTGATCACTATACCTAGTTATCCTCGTTACCAGTTTGTACTCTTTTCTCGTTTTCGTATTCCGGTGTCCCCGTGACTAACCCTTTAGTCACAATACCTAGTCAGGCGATGCTGGACACCGTAATACCGAGTGGGCCCAGAGTGTATCTCTCCATCGCCGGATGGGCAAATCCCAATCTTGACATATCTTGAACCACGATATACTTTCTGGTGTACCTGAAAGTCATCTTTATAATTACCCAGTTACGGAGTAACGTTTGATGACCCCAAAGCAACCATCCGGTATCTGGGTCTACGATATTCTCATGGTCTAAGGACGCAAGTAAACGTTAACACATAATGAGAAGATACTGACAACATATTGACGAAGTGATCTCGCAGTATCTCATAAGGGGGTCTATCCAACACCATTGTTATCCTAACAATGTGTTCCCATTATTGTCGGCATCCTTGTTACATTAACAATACCCATGATCAGGAAAACAAGACCATCAACAATACATGAGCTAGTCCAGAGGCCTGACTAGGGATCTGAATGGTGTTTATTATTCCACACATGCAATTAGGTTTTCCTCTGAATCTCATATCCAAGAACCAATGCAATTCTAGCATAGAACATAAACTTAATCATGAACATGAAAATAGAATAATAACAACTTTATTATTGCCTCTAGGGCATATTTCCAACAGTCTCCCACTTGTACTAGAGTCAATAATCTAGCCAATGCTTAACCTCCTAACACCTATGGCATTCCGGTGTTTCTCATGCATTGCTTGTGGTAGAGGTTTCGTCAACGGATCTGACACATTCAGGTCCGTGTGTATTTTGCATATCTTTATGTCTCCACGCTCCATCAATTCACGAATGATGTGGAATCGGCGTTGTATATGTTTGGACTTCTGGTGGGACCTTGGCTCCTTGGCCTGAGCTATGGCGCCACTATTGTCACAATAGAGCTCCGTAGGATCCAGCGCGCTCAGAACCACACCAAGCTCGGTGACGAACTTCTTAATCCAAACGCCCTCCTTTGCCGCTTCCGAAGCGGCGATATACTCAGCCTCCGTTGTAGAATCCGCCACAGTGTTCTGCTTGGAACTCTACCAGCTCACTGTGCCACCGTTCAGTGTATACACAAAGCCCGACTGAGATCGAAAATCGTCCAGATCTGTGACAAAGCTAGCGTCAGTGTAACCCTTTACAACGAGCTCTTCGTCACCACCGTATATGAGAAACATGTCCTTAGTCCTCTTCAGGTACTTAAGGATATTTTTCACTGCTGTCCAATGATCATGACCTGGATCACTCTAGTATCTGCTCGTAACACTTAGTGCATAGGACACATCTGGTCGTGTACATATCATGGCGTACATGATTGATCCAATCGCGGATGCGTATGGAATCTTATTCATGCGTTCTCGCTCATCAGTTGTCGAAGGACACTGATTCTTGCTCAAACTTTTCCCATGCGACATCGGCAAGAACCCCTTCTTGGCGTTTTCCATACTGAACCTCTTTAGTACTTTATTTATATATGTACTCTGGCTTAGCCCTATTAGGCGCTTTGATCTATCTATATAGATCTTTATACCTAATATGTATGCTGCATCACCGAAGTCTTTCATTGAAAAACTATTTTTCAACGAAGTCTTATATTGTCAAGAAAAGATACATCATTCCCAATCAACAATATGTCATCCACATAGAGTATTAGAAATGCTATTGCGCTCCCACTTACTTTCTTGTAAACACAAGCCTCTTCGCAGTTCCTGATGAAGCCAAACCCTTTGACCACTTCATCAAAGCGAAGATTCCAACTCTGTGATGCTTGCTTCAGTCCATAGATGGATCTCTGAAGTTTGCATACCTTTCCAGCATCCTTTGGATTGACAAAACCCTCGGGCTGTATCATATACACGTCCTCGGTTAGCTTTCCATTCAGGAATGCTGTTTTGACATCCATTTGCAATATCTCGTAATCAAAATATGCAGCAATCACTAGAAGAATCCGAACAGACTTAAGCATCGCTACGGGAGAGAATGTCTCGTCGTAGTCAACTCCTTGAACTTGTCGAAAACCCTTTGCGACTAGTCGAGCCTTATAGATGTATACATTCCCATCCGCGTCTGTTTTCTTTTTATAGATCCATTTACATTCGATAGGCTTCACGCCTTCAGGAGGGTCCACCAAGTTCCAAACTTGGTTCTCGTACATGGATTCCATCTCGGATTTCATGGCGTCTAGCCATTTAACGGAGTCAGGGCCCATCATTGCTTCCGTATAGGTCGCAGGTTCATCGTTGTCTAACAACAATACCTCGTCCGAAAACCACTGTGGTTTCGTGCGAATCCTGCCAGACCTTCGTGGTTCAGCTGCTGGCTCGACCGAAGTCTCTACATCACATGCAGGGGCTTCCGTATCAGTCATTGTGGGAAACTCTGGAACCACTTTCGGCATTTCATCACTTTGACCTAATGACGGAGATTCACCAATCTCGTCGAGTTGCACTATCCTCCCACTCACCCCTTTCGCAAGAAACTCTTTCTCGAGAAACACACCATTCTTTGCGATAAACACTTTGCCTTCGGTGCGGTGATAGAAGGAATACCCAACAGTTCCTTTGGGATAACCAATGAAGAAGCACTTATCCGATTTAGGATCGAGCTTGTTTGCTTGTAAACGCTTTACATATGCATCGCATCCCCAAATTTTAAGAAAAGACAAGTTGGGTTTCTTCCCATGCCATATCTCATATGGTGTCGTTTCAACGGATTTAGATGGCGCTCTATTCAGTGTAAAAGTGGCAGTCTCTAAAGCATAACCCTAAAAAGACAATGGCAGTTCAGTTAATGACATCATCGATCTTACCATGTCCAACAAGGTTCGATTACGTCTCTCGGACACTCCATTCCTCTGTGGCGTTCCAGGAGACGTAAGCTGTGGAACAATTCTGTAACTCTTCAGATGTTCGCTAAACTCGTAACTCAAATACTCCCCTCCGCGATCCGATCGCAGAAACTTGATTTTCTTGTTACGATGATTTTCTACTTCATGCTGAAATTCTTTGAACTTTTCAAAGGTTTCAGACTTATGTCTCATCAAATAGATATACACATATCTACTCAAATCATCCGTGAAGGTAATGAAGTAGAGGAATCCACCGCGTGCAACTATACTCATTGGACCACATACATCCGTATGTATGATCTCTAATAAGTCAGTCGCCCGTTCTACGTGGCCTGTGAACGGCGTTTTAGTCATTTTTCCCATTAGACAAGGCTCGCAAGTGTCAAATGATTCATAATCAAATGACTCCAAAAGTCCATCATAATGGAGTTTCTTCATGCGCTTCTTTCCAATATGACCCAAACGGCAGTGCCACAAATAAGTGGAATTCAAATCGTTTGTCTTGCGACGTTTAGCGTCAGTGTTATGGATGTGTGTATTACCGTCAAGATTCATAATAAATAACCCATTCACAACGGGAGCATGGCCATAAAACATATTATCCATATAAATCGAACAACCCTTGTTCTCAGACTTAAACGAATAACCGTCTTGCAACAAACATGATCCAGAAATAATGTTTTTGCTCAAGGCCAGGACATAGTAACAATTACTAAGCTCTAAAATAAATCATGAAGATAAATATAGAGGTAGGACGCCGACGGTGAGCACAGCAACTTTTACTCCGTTCCCGACGCGCATCGTCACCTCATCCTTTGCCAGTCGCTTAGGCCTCTGTAGTTCCTGCATCGAGTTGCAAATGTGAGCAACCGATCCGGTATCCAATACCCAAGAATTACATTGTGGACCAGCAAAAAATACATCAACAACAAGTATGACACTCATACCTGAGCTGGACTTTCCAAACTTCTTTTTTTCTGCCAGATATTTCTTGCAGTTCCTCTTCCAGTGTCCCTTCTCTTTACAGAAGAAGCACTCAACATCAGAAGTGGCACCAGTCTTGGACTTTTTAGGCGTGTCAGTCACACTAGCACCCTTGGACTTGCCCTTTTTCTTAGACTTGCCCTTCTTCTTGAAGTTGGTTGTTTAATTCACCATCATCACATGATTGGCGTCCTTCTGGATTCCACTCTCAGCAGTTTTAAGCATAGTGAACAATTCACCCATACTTTTTTCCATCCCATTCATGTTGTAGTTCATGATGAAGCTACTGTAGCTTGGAGGGAGGGAAGCGAGAACAAGATCAGTGCCCAACTCTTGGGAGATTGGAAAACCTAGCGCATCCAACTTTTGCGCGTACCCAGACAATCTGAGTACGTGCTGACTTACTGAGCTGCCCTCAGCCATCTTGCATTCAAACAAGGCTTTGGATATCTCATATCTTTCAGTCCTTGCTTGCTTCTGAAACAAAGCTTTCAGCTCCTGGATTAACTCATAAGCAGCCCAATTCTCAAAACGCTTTTGAAGATCAGGTTCCATGGAGGCAAGCATGACGCACTGTACTGCAATGGAATCATCACTCTTAGATTGATAGATACGAGTCTCATCATCCGTAGCGTTAGCGGGGAGTTCACCGAGAGTTTACGATAGGACATAGTCCTTCTTGGCACTCTTGAGGACAATCCTCACATTACAGTACCAGTCCGTAAAGTTGTTACCAGATGAATTCAATTTTTCTTTCTCAAGCAACGCGCATAGTGGAAAGGTGGTTACGAGTGCCATAGATCTACAACTAAAAACAAATACACTTTAGACATTGTTCATGATTAAAGCAACTCAAATTAACACTTAATTAGAGTAAGCTCTCACTAAAACCAATATCCCTCATAATTGATTATTAGTGATTCAAGATCCACAACTCACTTACTCCGCCATTGATGTGACATCACTGATGACGGAATAACGAGACCGGTAGGTCAACGTGCCAATTATATCCCCATATGACTCTTGTTCATCTTTCGATGGGTGTGTTCCGAGCCCAAGACGATCTTGCCAAGCTCGTCAAGATAACCGAGTGCCTTGCTGTGCGAACGGTTCGCGCCCGCCTCATATATGTCAAACCTATCGTACCCATGTGACATGGCGCACCTCAGAATGGCAAATATTCCAGATGGTGCTACACTTGGAAGAACACTAACTACTTGATATTTGTGTGAGGGATCACCCTATTTAACAACGTCTACCACGCATCAAACAAGGTGCATAAAAGGGATTAACATCACATGCAATCAAATTATTGTGATATGGTATAGCCCCTTTTGTTGAAGAAGACTTCTTCAACATCCTTTGGCGGAGAACTCCTTCACGTACGGCGTAGCGTCGCGGTCCATCGATGTAAGATTGTCACCACCATGTCCTCGTAATTATAACTATTTGCTATCACATAGCTAATAAAATAAATGCATTACATGGCTTTCTAGTTGACGCGCAGGTCAATACAATAAATAATGACAATCATATTGGCTCCTGCCGATTGTCATACTCACGACACGCAGGTCATGACAAAATTAAAATTACAAACACTTTGCATCTCATACAATCACATTGCATCACATAGGCTATACCACATCACATGCATACACTGCAAAAACAAGTTAGACGCCTCTAACGTTTATGCTACAATACGTGGCTTTATGGCTACGTTGCAAACCGTTTGCTACCTACGTTACCATAAGCACGATTGCTCTTGCAGTTATTTAACTGTCGGGGTGTATGGAATTGGAGATTCGGAAATCTCGAACCCCATACTAAACTTCGTCATACGCATGACCCCCGTGTAGATCACATCCACAAGCCCGCTCATTGTAAATTTATCTTTCTCAACTAAAGTGAAACCAAAGTCATCCTTAGCATGTCTCGGTCCGAAGATCGTAAGGTTCGCCGGACCTCTGAAAATTTCACGATGCCGCCGAGATCAAAATTATGCAATGAGAGGGAAACAACAAGAAAATTCGGTGGTAGATCTCATCTAACACCCCGCACATCATATGTGCAATGCCGCATATCACATATGCTCTAGTCGTACCTACAACTACGCATAGAACCTGGCTCTGATACCACTGTTGGGGAACGTGCTACGCAAAACAAAAATTTACCGTACACGAACCAAAACAAGATCCACTATCGAGGTGCAGGCAATGATATCATACCTTCGCCGATCACGTCAATGCAGCGGAAAAGTTGACGATGTCGATGAAGTCCGCAAACTCCCGCAGCTAGGTTATACCTCCCAGCCGCAAAGGTGATCTCCTCGCGAATAGTTCGTCCGATCGAACGCCGAAGTGTACGACGTCTCCGAGGTATCCACGCGTACCGGATCAGCGACACCACGGTAATGTGTGGACCAGCACAAAAGAATAGCGGGGATCTACGAGAAGGAGAAGCAGCAGCGCGCCGGCAGCTGAACTAGATCCAATCTAGAAGAGAGAGGAAGAGGAGGCTGCGGCCAATCTAGAGGTGGCGGCTGCCTAGGGTTTCGGCCAAGGGGCTAGGGCTGCCTTCGGGGCTGCTTGGGATGTCCTTTGAGGTGCCCTACCCCTCTATTTAAAGGGGTGGGGCAGCTCTCCCTGGGAAGGTGGAGTTCTACTCCAGTAGGAACTCCCTGATGGAGTTGGAGTCCAACTCCACCAGAACCTTCTAGAACCTTCTAGAACTTCTAGAACCTTCCGATACTTTCCGGAACACTTCCAGACATCACCGGAACCATCCGGGACCTCCCGAAACACTTTCTAGATCATCTGAAACAGTTTCAGAACCCTTCTCTCTCGTTCTCCATAAATCGTAGCATTCCTAAATGTCGCTAAAACGTTAAGCGTGTGACCCTATAGGTTCGAGTATATGTGGACATGTCCGGAACACCTTCCGGTCAATAATCGTCAGCGGGATCTGGACACCCATAACGACTCCCACATATCATCGAAGATCTTTATCGAGCGAACCTCATATTACCGCATATCATCCTTTTGCCTCACGATACATTACACAACCCGAGGCGAGATTTTTATGGTATCCCTGTGATCAACTCCTTGATCACTATACCTAGTTATCCTCGTTACCGGTTTGTACTCTTTTCTCGTTTCCGTATTCCGGTGTCCCCGTGACTAACCCTTTAGTCACAATACCTGGCCAGGCGATGCTGGACACCATAATACCGAGTGGGCCCAGAGTGTATCTCTCCATCGCCGGATGGGCAAATCCCAGTCTTGACATATCTTGAACCACGATATACTTTCTGGTGTACCTGAAAGTCATCTTTATAATTACCCAGTTACGGAGTAACGTTTGATGACCCCAAAGCAACCATCCGGTATCCGGGTCTACGATATTCTCATGGTCTAAGGACGCAAGTAAACGTTAACACATAATGAGAAGATACTGACAACATATTGACGAAGTGATCTCGCAGTATCTCATAAGGGGGTCTATCCAACACCATTGTTACACTAACAATGTGTTCCCATTATTGCCGGCATCCTTGTTACATTAACAATGCCCATGGTCAGGAAAACAAGACCATCAACAATACATGAGCTAGTCCAGAGGCCTGACTAGGGATCTGAATGGTGTTTATTATTCCACACATGCAATTAGGTTTTCCTCTGAATCTCATATCCAAGAACCAATGCAATTCTAGCATAGAACATAAACTTAATCATGAACATGAAAATAGAATAATAACAACTTTATTATTGCCTCTAGGGCATATTTCCAACAGATGGAGTGGCGGGTCTAACGGCGGACTAGTGGAGGCGGCGGTAGCCGATGGGTTGGCAATGAGGTCCTCACCGGCGATGATGAAGAGCACGGTGGGAGCAGATGGCAACTAGACGGAGAGAGAGGGGTCAGACCCGAGGTAGATGCTCACCAAGTGGAGGCATCTGCCGCCTGGGGCGGCGAAGTTTTCACCTGCTATGAAGAAGGAGGCACTTGGCTCAGCTTCGCGAGGTCCAGAGAAGGGAAGGCTTGGGAGCTTGGGCTGAGTCCACCAGGCGGGGAGGAGGTCTCGGCTTTCCCTGCTCCGAGCGGAAAGAGGAGAACCGGATGGGGATGCCGCGGTAGAGAGAAGGGAAGAAGAAGAGTAAGGTAGCTCGGCCTGAGGAAGGTAGCAAGGGAGAGGAGATGCTCAGGAGAAGAAATGGGTGGAGCTTGAGCACTCGGCTTGGTGAGGGATGGATAAGGTGGCAGATAGCTTGGGCAGTGACTGAGCTTAGGCATGGGATTGAGGAGACGGAGCTGCGGCAGAAACGCGGGGGAAACAGGCTGGATGGGCACATGGCCGAGGGTGCGTGGCGACGGTGACCACGGCGGGTCTTGCGGTGATAGTTGCAGGGTGCACTGTCGCTTGACGACGGGCGGCGCGGTGGATAAGGTGAGGTGGTGCGATGAACAGCTGTGGGATTGAATGGGAGGGGGAATCAGCTTTAGGAAGAAAGATAGGGAAAGTAAAAGGTGAAGTTGACCATTGGGCCCGGGGCCACGTGGAGGCAGGAGATGGCCAAGTCGGTTGGTACACTAAGGTGCGGTTAGCAATTGAGACATGCATTCAACAGTGCAAGGAGCTGCAGATTGATTTGATGTTACGTGGCACTGTTCATGAAATAAGAGAGCAGAGACTAATTATAAGCTTTCGCGTTGAAGTTGGATGAAACAGAGTTATGTTTTTTTCTTTTATATAAACCTACACTTACAGCGTGTATATCTTGTTCTAGAGGTAGCGAAAGATTACTACATGCAATACATTTCTCGTGCCCATTCCAGCATGGTTAGGGAGTTATGGTGTGAGGTATTACCACGCTGGATTGGATTGATTAATCAGATATATGTATATGTATACATGTATAGTAGCTTGTTCTGTAATTACCCGCATGATAGCTTTGTTATTCCAAGGGAGACTAGCACGTTAGGGTTTGTTATTAATTTGCGAATTAGCATGTTAGGAATATGTCGTTCTGCTGATCCCCACTCCAGCATGTTAGGTTTAGCTGGTGAGGAAATCAGGGTGATGGCAGATGTAGGAGAGATAAGATTTAGGCACCCAGGAGAGAGAAAAGGTGGTAGGATGATTATGGGAATGTACATGTTCACATGTGCATATTAAGAGCGATATACGCATATACATCGAAGCGTCGGGTGGTAGATGGGCATGCACACATGCATGTATGGGTATGTACGTGTGCGGAATTACAGATATGTGTGCACGAACACGCAAGAAGTCTAGCGGGAAAGATATGTGGGGATGGCCTTACGTCGAGGGACGCGAAATGGAATTTTGGCAAAGTGATAAATGCGAGGGAGTTTTGAACACGAGTCGAGAGGGGAAGAGGTCACCTGGTAGCTATATTAGATGATGATGAGGTTAGGATAAACACAAGGGATCACGATGAGGTTGCGTTGGAGGAGTATCGCTGGTATACTCACATATACGTATAGGATTGCAGCAGAGTCGACGAAGGATTAGGGTTTTAGAAGGAATTAGATTTAAATAGGAAGAAAAGAAATCGGGAGCTCGGATCTAGGGTTTCGGAGCGCGGCAAGATGGGTAGAGATGGTGGGAACTCTCAAGGGTTCTCTCCTCTAGATTCGGGATCAATCGGTTTCAAGGTGCCGCTGACGTACCAGCGTATACTGCGTAGATGTTGAGTTAGAGTATTCTTGTGCTAGGGTTTTAGTGCATACATAAAAGCAGTATATACGTGCTTATATTCACAATATGGCCTGGCGAGGTAGGTGGCAAAAGTTCATGTCATTCGGAGAAAGTTTAGGGCATATATACGTTTAAATTTCGCAAGGGTATCGCGTGGCAACTAGCTATAGTTGTGGTCCAGGTTATACCAATTAGGAAAAAGGGAGGGGAAACAAGGGCGGATGGTTTTGGCCTGATTTGCTTTAGGGTTAGAATGATTTGATGTAAAGTTTTAATCAGGTGTGCTTTAGTTAGCGTTATTTAGTAAAAAAAATTTGTAAGCCCTAATTTTCGAGTTTTAGAAAATCGGGGTGTGACACCGGCCGCCGGCCTCCTCCAACCAGTAAACCCCTTTTTCCTTTGGTAAGTTTCGTCATCCCCTCTCTATTTCTTCACCCTCTGATTTCAAGGTTTAATCCTTAAGATTTGTTGATGTTTTTAAGCTTACTGATAGCTTATCTATATTGGTTCATGGCTCCATTATAGTTGTTGTGTTCAGCTTGGTTATTTACTTGTGTCTAACTGAATGCCTGAGTGCTTAATCGTGATTTATTGATGATTATAGTGTTGATCCCCGTGTATGTGTGATCTACCTCTAGTAAGAAATCTCTTTTCTATTATGTTTCATATTTGGATTATTTACTTCAAGTCTATAGCTAAACATTTTGTTGAAGATAAGAGCGATTGCCGCCTGGTCTTTAGCTTCCTCCTCTTTCCCATATGCATAATCTCAAGTGATTCTACTGTATGGCATGGTTAATCGGATCTCACCGATTTGTTAGCTTTGCACCGAAAGTTTATTTAAAACTATTGTTAGTAGAAAAGTATTTGTGGATTCTCTTTTCTTTTTTTGCCTAGAAAAGTTTATGACATATAACTAGACACTACACGACTATAATTCCTTACTTAGGTACATATTCCTCGTATAGTTTACTTGTGTACTTGCGCAAGCATCACTCAACCTGTATCGTGGTGTGTAAGAAAAATCTAGGAAAAGATCCTTTACTGGAACATGCCTGCATATTACATCTTTCTTAGTAAAACATGGTTCTATTTTGATCCAAGCTACCCTTTTAGTCATGTTACTTGACTGGAATGTACCGGTCTGCTACCTCTCTCTCTCTCTGCTAAAAGCATGATGTTATTTTACTTTAGTCTCCTCTTAAGATGATGCTTATTTAAGGACTTTAATTTTTTACTATTTCATCTCAGATTTTTGGATAAGAATAGATACTAGTATTTAGCCGATCACATATTGATGCTTAACTGAACTTCAGATTTCTTTTAAACCTGTAATCTTATAAAAATAGATTCTTTACTTGGTTCAGGTTGAGCATTTTAAGGTGTTTATAATATGCTATATTTTTTTTAAGTTTATGGTGATCTTTCTGTGATTAATTGATGGTCACTAATTCTCCTTATACACTGATATATGAAGCTTATTAGTGTGCTTGGGTCCTCTAACCCTGCCCTATATTATTGCGTAAATCGTTTGGTCATGAGAATGGATACTTTGTTTGTATTCCTTTATATACCTACCAGTTTGACAAACTAAAGAACAGATACTCTACTTGATTTAGTCTTCCCATGTTTTCCCCATATAGATATCAGTTTATTTCCTAATAAGAACAGATACAAAACTTGGTCTTTGCCTACAATGATCCTCTGTCTAAAAAGGGTTTAGAGAAAATATTACTGACAAGAATAGATTATGCACTAGCTGCCTTATTACTTGCTTAATTCTGTGATGGTTTCTCTGAAAAGAAATCTGAGAAAGGGTTCATGCAAAATCTGATAAGACCAGATAACACTACACATGCTGCCTTAGGTAAAAACCCAATGATGAATTATATTCTGAGGGTCTCTCATAACATGCTAATCATTTTTATGCATGTTTATGCGAGTTTGCGAAGTGGTTGGTAATCCTTACCTTTTATTGGTTTGGATAGGAGTAAGAGCTAGCTCCTTAAATCTGGTTGCTTGCTAGACCTTGCTCTCCTAGCTCCACCGATGGTCTACTCTCTTCTTACTCCTCCTCTGGAACTCCTCCTAATCCTGGTGACCTCTCCCTTGCTTCGGCTCCTAAAGATGGGGTTTTGTGTTGGTGGTGCCTATGGCTCTAGGGCTGGTCCTTGCTCTCCTCGGCAATGGCTACAGCTCTCTTAGCTTGGTTCTTTGCTGGAAGAAATGTGGTTCACTAGCAATATTTTGGTGGCTGCTACTATTTGCTGGTGGTGACGCTGCTTGGTTGCCTGACTACTACTTCTACCGAAGTTCCCTAGGTCCCTCAGGTGGAATTTGCCTTGCCACCTCATGCTGCATTGCCACCACGTGGCTACTCCCTTGATTTCTCAGTTGCCTTGTCGGTTGAATGGATATGCCGTTCCTGATATTTGCAGGTTGCCTTGAGGGCTAAGTAAATTGACTGAAGTCAATTTTTGTGGGCTGCTGGGTGACCATCTCAATGGAAATTGTTGCCTTAGGAAATGAAGGTATTTGGCTTTGGTCAAAAACATGGTTGGCTAATGGACAACTGTTGATGATGGCTGCCTTATCTAATCTTTTTGCTTTACAAAATAATTTTTTTTCAAAACAAAATCATGGAGGCATTTTAGATTAGGAAAAATAAAACTATTTTGTATATTCTCCTCACCTCTTTTATCCCTAGTACAAAATATTAGATTTGTTCGATACGGGTCTTAACCAAAGTGGCCCTTGGACATTTTTGAAAACAAAATACTTTCCAAATTATTTTGAAATTAAAAATTACTTAGGTCATTGGCACTATTTTGCCCCTGCAGCTAACCCTGCGGATGTCGGCGGAACTGTGCCGGTGGCCACTTGTATTTCAAAACTCCGTTTTCGAAAACCTGCCTCCTACAGCAACGGCGAAAATCCAACGGTCTCGAGTGCATATACTCGATGAACTCGGATGTCACCCACATTTCCGAAAATCTTTCCCCCTCCGACTCTTGGCGCTTCTCCATTACAGCTCCAGACTCGAAGACTTGGAAGTTTGAGGATTAGGTTTAGATTTTGTATAGGTAGAATATTCCAATATGTAATTTTTATTTTCTTCTTTATTTATTCATTGTATCAATGTTGTATTATAACATTTTATAGTATTCATTATTCAATAAAGTTTCAATTTCAAGCATATTTCAATGCATATGAATGATAAATGAATTGAATCACATGTATGCCATGGATGATGCAATTGCACAACAAAATTCCCCCCTCTTCCAACCTAACTTCCAACGCAGCTCGATAGAATCGGGTCAACTCAGCAACGCGAGTTGACCTGACTTCCACCTCACGCTTCTCTCAACTACTCTAAAACTAGGATCCTCACAGATTACCCGTCTAATGATTAACAGACCGTGTCGACTGTTTTTCACGACACTAAAACTGTTTTTCAAGACACTAAGTTTTGCGTAAGGTACTCATTTCGTTCTATATAAATCTTGAGGATTTAGAATGGTACCCTGTTTCTAGCCTAAAAAGGGATACATCTAGCCATTCATCTCTTAGATCCCGTGCTCCAGAATCACGTTCTTCTCTTTTTTTTGTCTACTCTCTCTCTCTCTCTCCTCTAGATACAGACGATTAAGATGACGGCTGTTCATAAATTGGGGGTTTCACTGGTGCCTCCTGAGTATAGAAGATCTCATGGAGTGGACCTGTGTGCTGGGGACGACTCGTGAGGATGGGCGGCGCGGTAGCACACCGTGGGCCGTGGGTGGGTCGATGTCGTGAACGAGATACAGGGACGATGGTACTTGGTAGAAGGTGGCAGTTATACGGTGGCTAATTCGATGCCACTGTCACCGGAAAAAGGTAAAAGGGACGATACCACTAATAAATTTTGATTTAGGTGAGCTAGGTAGAGGTGTTATGAGATGACCAGAGATGGTGAAGAAGAAAACGGCTCTAGATAAATGATATGAAAAGAGGGAGGTGGTGGACACTGTGGAGTGACGAGACGAGCGGGAGGGTTCAACAAGAGTCGATCGAGAGCAGCTCTCTAAATTCTTTGTTCGGATGGCCTGGTACATCGCTCCAAATATTACTCTTATACTAATGGCGATTTGGCGTACCGTAACTAAAGCAACGTGGCACACAAGCAAAGACTCGATAGTCAGAACAGCACGGCCAGTTTAAGCCAGATAAACGGCGCCAGTTAATTGCTTAGTTTCACGTGGGATGACGTACATCAGCGCGCGCCTCCCATTTGTTCCACGGCGAAGGCCCCATGCTTTGAATTTGGTGGCTCCCTAAATAGCTGCTGGTACATGCATGCACGTACTAGTACATTGGCACACAGGGTATACGTTCGATGTGTGTAAAGTATCTCCACCTCGTTAATTAAACATGGACGGCGATGCAATTGAGAAAGGCATTGAGAGAAGGATGCCTGGGTGGAGGTCCATGCCAGAGATTAGATTACTACAGCTAATCCATTAATTGATCGATGTACTACATTCATGCACATGTCGTGGACTGATTTAGACTTATGAGGGTCGATTCACCAGTTCATCTAAAAATTTAGAGTTATGAAGAATATCGGGTAATATACTTTAATATTTTGCTCGCGGCTGTAATTACCTTTATTAATATTGCATTAGCTAGATAGTAACTTAGTACTTTTGTAGTTTTTAATACTATAACTTACATGTACCAAGCTCAGTCAAAAGTTTTAAGGTGTAGAGGGACTACGACGTGTTATCAATAATTAGTACTTACCTATCCCTGCCGTCAAGTAAATACTATTCGTATTTCTTTTGCTAGGTAACATGACCTCAGTGGATTACTAACGTTGTCACGTTTGGACGTTGTCACGTTTGGCGTTTGCCGTTTGCCCTTTGCCCTGGATGTCAGGCTGTCAATGCAGCGTATAACTTGAGTGTCCTACAGTATGTTCTCATGAAAAGTGAATGTCGTACAGTAGACAGCGAAGCCTGACGGGTTTATGTAGCCAAAAGCCCATTGCGCCACGGCCACGCCCGATATGTACTCACGCAAGACATGCGTGCTGCACATATAATATACAGGCATATGGGTCATTCGCCGGCCTGCGTACGTGTACGCACTACTACAGAATTCATTTAACGGGACGCCTCTGTATAGATAGTTTTTTAAAGCCATCTATACAAATAGTATCACAGACGGTTTCAAACAAAAACCATCTGAGAAAATGAGTACGAACGGTTCCTAACAAGCGGGACGCTATTTGGAACCGTTTATACAAATAGCACAGGCGGGTCCAAACTGGAACCGTCTGTACAAATCGAACAGTTTGAAACCGTCTGTACAAATATGTAAACTTGGAACCGTCTGTACAAATAGAACAGTACAGACGGATCTAAGTATGGAACCGTCTGTACAAATCTGTAAACAGTACAGACGGTTCTAAACTTGGAACCGTCTGTACAAATCAAACAGTACAGACAGTTCTAAGTTTAGAACTGTTTGTACAAATTTGTAAACAGTACAGACGGTTCAACTTAGAACCGTCTATACAAATCGAACAGTACAGACGGTTCTAAGTTTGGAACCGTCTGTACAAATAGATGAAGTAAGGTTAGTTGATACTCTGCTGCCGTGGCAGCAAAAACTGCAGATTTTCTTGCCGCGGCAGGAAAGTGGCAGCGTCGGGAGAGAGTTTGATAGTTTCGATTGTCGAACGGTTTTCACGGCTGTGAGCGGGAGGCCAAACTCTACGTCTCCAGAAATTTTGAGTCAATTCCGAGAAAGTCGACGAAACGACTAGTGGAAATCCCGCCCGAAATCGAAGATTTTAAAAACGGCACCTCGACAAAAGTGCTCGGCAGAAGCTGGGATCAAGGTGGAAAGCAAGTCCTCGACTTAAGCTAACTAGGGAAACAAGAATCACCCAAATCGGAGTCCGGGTGGAGGAGATATGCCCTCCGCAAGATCAAAAAAGTAACAAAAAAACTTTCGGAGCCAAAAAGTTCTACTTAGAAGCCAAATTTTGAGGATCAAGATGGGTACAAGTGTATACACGTGTAGAATTTTTGGATGCGCCTCGTCGTTAGCTTCGATTTGAGTAGTCGTGGACCCAAAACGGACTTCATATGAGAAAGTTATAGCCGTTTTACTAAAACCTCTCAAACTAGGGTTGGATCTGGACTCAAACTAGCACTCAGAACTACAGCACAGAAGCTCCATTTTGAAACCATCTGTACAAATAGCACAGATGGGTCCAAATTGAAACCGTCTATACAAATCGAACAGTTAATAGCACAGACGGTTCCAAATTTAGAACCGTCTGTACTAGAAGCGTCCCGCTTAGTCGTAGGGATTAGTTAAGAGGAAAGCCATCCCGTCTGTATCGTGTACTCGGCCTAGTTCAATTGGCAACTCCCCTGGTTTGGACAACACGAGATTGCAGGATCGAATCCCGCTGGAAGCATATTGTGCGATTTAATTCCAGTGGTTGGACGGGACGACGCGGACGGCGGGATGAGACGTGGCTGAAGACTAGGCATATGGCGTGATGGGTCTTTTTTTATAACACGACATCACAGACGAGTGCTAATCGATTCGAATAGCACAGACGGTCCTAGTTCAAAAACTGTTTGTACAAAACTGATTTGTACAGACTGTTCCGTACAGACGGTTCGGAAAACCGTTCCGCACGGGAGTTCCGAACCGTCTGTACAAATGATTTCTGTAATAGTGACGATTAATTGGGTAGGACAGATACTGTTGGTAGCTACTAGCTAAGGAGTAGCAACTAAGCAAAACTTGTGATATACGAACAAGGGATTCGAATACAGAAACTCCACACTTGTGCACTGCTGGTAGCTAGCAGCACAAAAAAAACGTTAATTATGAAATGCTATTTTCCTATCATTACCATTAACAATTCCCACGTCCGTTTCAAAATAGATAACGCTCTAAAAAGGTGCATTGAAACTTCTCTGACAACTAGAACTATTTAGATTACTTAGGCGCAAATGGTACTATTATATTTGTCATAAAAAATAGTTTCAAAATATAAATTTTTTAAATATTATTTAAGTTTGTATATTCATATAAAAAGTAATAGTCAAAATTGTAATTAGAGACAGTGAAAAGTCAAAGTAAAAAAGACGTCATTTATTGTGGAACGAGTGGAGTATACAATTAAAGCATGTTTGTCATTACGGTAGTTTTCTAAACTTTTATGCTAAATCACAGTCAATTGAAATTCTTTTAGCCACTGCTGAATTTTTTTCTTACCATTTATTCTTTGTCATGTCTTCCTCCAACCTTCTTCTTCCTCCCTTTTGCTGCTTCCATCGGTTCTTCTCGAGCTCCGACGATGGCAATGACTCCAGCAAGAAGAAGACGGCTTGAGAAAGGTTAGGGTTTGGAGGTTAATTAGGTTTGGGGTGCGTGAGAGGGGAAAGGGGGTTCTTGTCCCCTAGACTTAGAAGGATTGCCGGGCGTGGACCGATAGTGTTAGTGGCTGGAGAAGGGCGACATGGGAGTGAGGACGATCATGAGTGGCACGAAACTACTAGATACGTAGGGATGGCGAGCGAGTCATCACCGCATTAATAAGAGGAAACCTTAGCTATAAAATTGGTTAGGAGGCTGGGGAGGTGGAGGCAAGGAGGCGGGAGCTGCCGGAGATAGGGAAGACGACAATGGTGGCGGCTAGAAAGGGGATGTTGGCGACCGCAAAGAAAGAGGGAGAGAGTAAGGGAAGGAGGAGATAGTGAAGAGGGTGGTGTTGAAAGGTAGACCTTGTCATACCGGAGTGATAGCGATGCGCATGGATTGCGTAGAGAACAGGAGGGAGGGAGCCATCGGGAGGTTACTCATTGAAAGGAGATCTCATGGTCCTCAATAATTTGATAAAGATCAAAAGAAAATAGTCAACTATTGAATAAGTTTTCCTTTCTTTTGTAATAGCTAATTAAAGAATCTTTTCTAAGATACCATAAAAAAAAGGATTTGCCAACGCACAGTCGTGAATCTCACTTGATCATGATTAGCCATCGGAGATGTCTGGTGATTTTTATTTTAGCTCTAAATTTTATTTTATTTTTGTTCTCAATCGATTGAGTTGTGTAACTGTCCCGTTATACGTTTGTAAACTTTTGTAATAGCTAATTAAAGATCTTTTCTAAGATACCATAAAAAAAAGGATTTGCCAACGCACAGTCGTGAATCTCACTTGATCATGATTAGCCATCGGAGATGTCTGGTGATTTTTATTTTAGCTCTAAATTTTATTTTTATTTTTGTTCTCAATCGATTGAGTTGTGTAACTATCCCGTTATACGTTTGTAAACTTAAAATTAGATATAAATTTTTATTTTTATATAGGTTTACCTATTTATTTATTTTTAATTTATTCACGTTCTGGCGGTCAGATCAATACTATTCGTCGATTGAGATTTAATAAATGCTCAATCGCCGATCTAATAAAATATTACTGAAGCTAGTAAATAAGGGCTTACTAACGAGTCCCGGAACATATAACCATGGAGAGAGAGGGAGAGAGTGCGCACTAGAACTTTTTTTTAAATATTATTTTTTAAACTAAAAATTCGAAATATGTAGGTCTCATTTCGGAAATTTCAAAAGTAGTACCCTGTCGTCCCACCATCGGACGACAGGGCTCCAATCCTCCGACCATCGGACGACAAGCCTCTGTTGTCCGCCGTGGCAGCGATTAAGCGGCAATTGTCCGCCGTGGCAGCGATTAAGTGCCAAAATTGCCAACGCGGCAGTGGGGCCCCCCTGTCGTCCGACGGTGGAAGGACAAGCCCCAGTCGTCCGACCGTGGGACGACAGGGCCCTCTTTTCCCCTCAGTCCCCTCCCTGTCCACCCTACGCCCCTGTCACGTCCCCTCACGTCCCCTCAGTCCCCTCCCTGTCCATTCTTTACGTCCCCTCCCCTGTGTACGCTCCACTGCTCCCCTATATCACAGCTTTAAGTCTCCTCTGTTGCATACAGTACCTCACGCAGTGCGGCATCCCCTATTTATTCCCCTCTCGCGCATCTGTACCTCTCACCCATCCACGAGAATTTTAGAAATGAAAGCAGAGGAGAGGGGTTAGTGTTCCGGAGCGAGGTGAGAAGATATCGTACCGTTTCCGACTAGGTAGGTTGTTCGACTGTATGCGAATGATATCGTACCGTGTTGTAACTGTAGTGCTGACGATGTTTCCAACTCTAGATTTCGAAGAAATAATGAAAGTGTTCCATGCCATTCAGTACAACTAAAGATAGTCAAAATACAAAAGAAAATGGTGCTAGTGTCCGGCTAAAAAAACTAGTCCTGCTCGTCTCCCTGGTCAGGTCCTCCGGGGCCTCCCTGTGGTGCGGCGGGTGCGGCGGCTCTACGAGTACGAGGACGTGCTCTCTTGCGACGGCCCGACAGTGTCAAGGGCTGTACCGGCTGTGGCTGACGGTGACCCCTGCCGTAAATCGGCTCATCCGGATGACGAGGCGGCGACTGTGTGACCTGCGTGGGTGGTGGCGGTGGAGTCTGAAATCCCGGGAAGTGAGGAACAAGCCTTGAAGCGTCCGCTTGGCTCCACACATCGCCGTAGTCAACAACAGTATCTGGTGAACCCCCCGAACGCCAAAACGGGGACTGTGTCACCTAAAGTAAACACTCGAATTAAGTAATATAATTCAAAAAAATTAGTATGACCATATTAGTAATACGGCTTTACCTGTAGTGTGGACCATGACAGACTGTGGATAGCTTGGGTATGAGCCACTTGCTTGCGTCGGGAAAGGTGGTGCTGCCTGCGAGGTCCACTGTGGCCGCTGATGCCACGACGAGCCTCCCGCCTGCGTGGGGAGAGGTGGCGATGGCTGAAACTGTGCCTGCTGATGCCACGCCGAGCCTCCCGCCTGCGTGGGGAGAGGTGGCGATGGCTGAAACTGTGCCTGCTGATGCCACGCCGAGCCTCCCGCCTGCGTGGGGAGAGGTGGCGATGGCTGAAACTGTGCCTGCTGATGCCACGTTGAGCCTCCCGCCTGCGTGGGGAGAGGTGGCGATGGCTGGGGTGTGGACTGTGGCTGCCCATGCCACGCCGAGCCTCCCGCCTGCGTGGGGAGAGGTGGCGATGGCTGGGGTGTGGACTGTGGCTGCTGATGCCACGACGAGGAGTGCCATGGGGGACGGTGCGCATGACGACTAGACCGTCCAGCCACGACGTCTGAAGCGCGCGCGCACGTCAAAGTATCGAAGATCTTCCGGAGCTTGCCATTGAGACGCTCCCACGCGGATCGATGATCGGACTGACTCATCTGAACCCCCATGTCAAGCCGGTTAATTAGTGCGGCAACCTCCTCCTGGGCATCAAGCGTCAACTGCGCCTGTAAATACGAAATGAATTATTAGTTCGTACATACTCGTGTTTCTGATATTACATACGAAACAAAGAAAATCGTGGCACTTACCGCGTGGTGCCTGACGCCAACAACAGAAGCAGCTGGGTAGTAATCTGACGTGCGGCCCTGCAGCATCTCATCTGGGTCGGCACGCGGTACGTAGAACAACCTCGTACCGGAGCGGTACCACTCGAGGTACACATCGTACTCGGCTTGGTCGAAGGCCGTGTCTTCCTGCCAGCCGTCTGCAGAAGCCATCGTCCACCGTTCGACAAACGGTGCGAGGTTTCGTGCCCAAGTTGATGCCGTCTTGTTTCCACCCTTGCGGTTGTACCTATATTTCGTGATCATTCGTGCGAAGTGAACAAAACATATCACGGTAGTACTATCCGACATTAAAACGTTGTATGTATGCTCTTACCTGTGGATGTGAGGCTGAAGCGTGGGCGGTGCTGGGGGAGGACACAACTGGCGCTTGCCGAATTGCCGCATCACTCGGTGCACAGCGGTTACCTCCACAGTGACGTCGAACACTACGAAAGACTTCGTCATCCAGTAGTCGACGTCTCTAGTACACAAGGCTGAAATCCCGGCAGGCGCTCGTCGCGTCAACGCCTCGGCACTGTACGGCTCCCATATCACCTGACTAGGGTGCAACGTATCGAACTGCGACGTGAAGGCTGGGTAGCAGTTCCTGACCTGTTCGCTAGCATATCGTACCTGTCGGGAATTGAAATAATTAGTACGAATGAACAAATTTAGTATTTTAGTAAGAAAACATATTTTGTATAAAACTAACCCGTCTCCGTGTCTAGAGTGTCCCAAAAGTAGGCCTGTCGATGAGATCCCCATGGTAGTCCCTACCGTCGTACGGTACCTCGAACTGCACGTCTGGCCGTCCGATCGGGAAACGCTCGTACGACCAAAGCTGCAACAGCAGTGGGCAACCTAGTACCGCTGAATTCTCGGTGGGCCTGCTGCAAGCATTGCACATGGCTCTCAAAGTAGCGGCCAGGACGGCTGAACCCCAACTCCTCTGAACTATGTCCTCGCGGCAACGTGCATCCACGATCTCACGCGCTATTCCGATGTAGCGAGCGTCCACAGTGTCCACGTGATTGGACGTGAACATCACCTTGTCGAAGAGCCACAGGACGTACGCCTCTAGACAACGGTCAACCTGCTGATCCGTAAGCGCGACAGCAGGGTAACCTAGCGTGGCGATCTACATGGAAAACATGACATCAGATAAGGTTATAAAATTGTGAAAAGCACGTTCGCATTGAATAATAAAGGCAGGAGGATGTACCTGAAAGTTGCGCAACCACCGCCACTTAGGCCCGTTGCCATCTCGGACCAACTCCCCGACCCCCTGAGCAACACCGGCGAAACGGAAGACTATGTCCTCGTACCAATCTACTGGAGGCTCCAACGGACCAACTGCGGCTCCAGCCAACGGTAGGCCCAGCAAGAACGAGACGTCCTGGAGAGTAGGCGCCATCTCTCCCCACGGAAAGTGAAGTGTGTGGGTCTCAGGCCTCCAACGGTCCACTAAGCAGGTGACGAGTGACCGGTCGTAACAAAAACGACGGGACTGCTCAGTGTACTGCTCTCGTGGCTCCTCTTCATCGTCATCTGCCGGCATGAGCCGCCACTCTGCCGCAGTAGCCTCAACCATGCGTGCCAGGGGTAGGAGACCCGCCCAAGCCAACCTGTGAAACAAGTACAAAACAATAAATTTAGTTACCTAATAACGATTAGTTCGAATAACGTACGTAATTACCTGTCAACCCAGTCTGGGTGTATCATCCAATCCTCCTGAGGCGTGCGAGTGATGAGCACGGGGAGCTTTTCGCCTGCCTCCAGTAGCCTCCCCCGGTGTCATGCGTCAACCGTAGGGTCCAGATGACGATACGACGCCATACCTGCCGTAATAATGGAATCATACAAATATGAACTTATGTAATAATGGAATCATACAAATATGAACTTATCCTATACAAAACGTACATGAATTACGAACTTACAAACTTAAGGGTTCATACAGCAATTACAAACTTATAGGAAATACAAAGTTATAGGAAATACAAACATACAGGAAATACAAAGTTATAGGAAATACAAACATACAGGAAATACAAAGTTATAGGAAATACAAACATACAGCAATTACAAACTTATAGGAAATACAAAGTTTTACGGAACAAACTAAGTTGAAACTAAGTTGAAATTACAAATTCTGAAATAGCATTTCAACTTTCTCCTCCTGCGCTTCCAGGCGCCGATGTGCTAGCGCCACCTGCAGTATCCCCTTGGACTTGCTTTCGTAATTCAGGACAGTATTTCATCCTATGCCCATACCTTGAGCAATGCATGCACTGCCTAGTTGGACCACCGGCCTCCGATTGGTCCATGTCGTTACGAATACGACGAACCTGCCGTCGACCTCGTCTTACCCGGAGAAGTCTTACATCTGGGATGTATTCCCTTTGAGTCTCGTCTACCTTGTTGAAGTTGCCAACCGCACGGAATCCACTTATCTCGCCGCTCCAAGTGTGGAGTACAGACTGCTTTAGATAGTACGGTGACACGAACGAGATTGAGTCCATCCCTATTTAGCCACATGCAGCAAGCACATGAGAGCAGGGCAGGTGTAGCAGCTTCGGTTTGTTGCATGTGCAATTGCAAGTGGGCGTGCCTTCCATTCCAATTATAACCTCATGGGTCTTCGTCTCGTTCGCAGACCCAAAACCAGATTTATCCCTTAGACGTATCTCGTACCTCCTTTCAAGATTCCCAATGCTGTAGACTGTGTGCCCTAATCCCTTTTGAATCTTATCCTCCATGTACTTCATGATCTTCGCACAGTACGGGGCCGCAGGAAAAAGGTTCATATGCAGTGCAGCATTTCTGTACCTCTCTTGAAAATACCTCACGGTGCCATGCATCGCACCCTCCACGATAGCAGTTAGAGGTAAACCCCGCTGCCCTCTAAGCACAAAGTTGTACACCTCCGCAAGGTTGGTCGTCATGATGCCGTACCTAGCGCCATGAGTGTCGTGAAGCAAAGACCACTTCACAGGCGGCTCTTTCTCTATCCACTGAGAGAAATTCTTTATTTGTTTCGCTTTCCTCCTCCTCGTACCTGGAGGGTCAATTGCTGGAATAGCAGAAAGCTCCTGTGGCTCTTCTTCTGGGCTAAGCACCAAATTTTTTTTCTTGCGATCACTGATCTCGCTCTTAGTGAACTCATCGAGCTTCCGCCACAAAGTTTTGTACTTCCTCTCCTGGTTCTGCTTGCACAGCCTCTTAAACAGATTCATCAGCCTCTTGTTCCTAAACTAGCTAAAAAAATTAGCCCCAAGATGCCGCACGCACCAACGGCTTTGCAGGTCCGGCCAAGGTTGTTCTTCATCATCCTCTGGTTCCTGGAGTGCCTTCACGGCTTTTAGTATGCCAGGGTGCCTGTCGTGAATGACACATACGTTCTCCCGATTCTTCACTACTCCATGTTTAAGCTGCCTGAAGAACCATAACCAGCTCGAGAAGTTCTCACCCTCCGCGAACGCCATCGCCAATGGGAGAATCTGATTGTTGCCGTCCACACCAATAGCCGTCAGGATCTGCCCCTTGTACTTGCCTGTCAGAAATGTCCCATCCACGCACATCACTGGACGACAATGCCTGAAAGCTTCAATGCATGCACCGAAAGAGAAGAATGCTCTGTTCAGCACTTTATAGCCTGGAAAGTGGGGGTTCACTGAGTGCTGTATGTCAACATGTGTCCCGGGTTCCGGAGGAGGAGTGTATAAAGCAGACGGGGGAGGTTGTCGTACGAGTCATAGAAAGTGCCGAAGCGCATCTCCATGGCCTTCTGCTTAGCCCTCCAAGCCTTCCCGTATGGAATTTCGTACTTGTACCTGTTCTTTACTGCAACTTGTATGTGCTTTGCTTCCATGTCTTTCTTCTCCACTATCTCGCTGTACATCAGTTCTGCGATGAGAGTGGATGTCAGATTGGGGTGGCGTGCTAGGACGTTGCTTCTGATGCAAGTGTGCGGCACGACGTTGGTCACGACCCAATTCATTTCATACTTGGGCACATGGGCGTGCACCTTGCTTTCACAGCCATTAGCCGTACATGTTAAGGTTAAATTATTTGGGGAAGATGTGTCAGTCCTGAAAATCCTCTGCGTGGACATGGCCCATTGCGTGACGGCGTGCTTCAATTCTTTCTTGGTAGCATACATCGAACCAATTTGGATCTGGTTCTTGTTATATTCCCAAGCAGAATCATGGCCATCATCGACAGTCATGCCTCCAAGAAGTTCTTGATTCCATGCACTCGGAATCGGGGACTCATGAATGTTATCTTCCTCACCGCTACCTTCGTCAATATCTTCGACCAAGCCATCTTCATCTTCCTGTTCCATTATCTCCTGCATGGTCTCCAAATCCTCGTCTTCATCCGCCTGCCCCGTGGGACCAACTTCTGCCGGTTCACTGCTCTGCCCAGCTTGCCCACCTTCCCAAGCGGATTGAACTACCTCGTCCACCTGTGGTTCTGCATTGTTCTGCTCCGCTTCGTACGCACCACCGCCTACTGACCCGGCACCCTTCAGGATGGCTTGCACTAGTGCGACCGGAGGACTTCGCCTAGCTTTGCAAACCCGCAACCACGATCTCCAGTCTCTACTACTCTCGATCGGTAACAAGTCCCATTTAATATCAGTGCAGGACTTGGTAAACACTGCCTGAATGGTCACAGCATATACTTCAGGATCCATCGAGAAGGTACGTGTAAGCCAATGATTGGCTTCCTTGAAGTTCAACCTTTCCGGATCAGAAATTGGCAAATCGACATGGCTGAATTCACTCAGATCAACCCCACTCTGATTTGATCGAACAACCCCAGGACCATAGTACACCGTCATGTTAACTAAGTCCGACATACCTGCCGTAAGAAAAATTGACATCTTCGTCACGTACTAAGTAAAACATGTAGTTCTACTACGTCGCGCGACCGCTAAATTCTTTCGTGCTAAATGTAGGTCGAGTACACGCTTACAGCGTGTACAAGGATGATCCGGAACACACCAGGGTTATCGACCGACAAATCGGGATAGAACTTTTAGCATGATCGAATCTAACGATGAGCACGAACAGCTAATAATTAACCTAACTACGTACTAATATTCTACGTCTCTAATAGTATAGCTAAATAGTTCGACCTAGTTTAACATGTAGTTCTATTACGTCGCGCGACCGCTAAATTCTTTCGTGCTAAATGTAGGTCGAGTACAGGCTGTAAGCGTGTACAAGGGTGATCCGGAACACACCAGGATTATCGACCGACAAATCGGGATAGAACTTTTAGCATGATCGAATGTAACGATGAGCACGGACATCTAATAATTAACCTAACTACGTACTAATATTCTACGTCTCTAATAGTATAACTAAATAGTTCTACCTACTTTAACCACATTTTTTTCCCATCGTCTAATCAATTTAACCTTCACAGACCTAATTGAACTACGAGATTTAACTTGCATAATCCCCATAAATAACCTAAATAATATATGTTATTACAAACTAACATAAATAATATATGGAAAATACAAATTAATTCGTACTAAACAACCTAAATAATATATGAAAAATACAAATTAATTCGTACTAAACAACCTAAATAATATATGAAAATTACAAATTAATTCGTACTAAACAACCTAAATAATATATGAAAATTACAAATTAATTCGTACTAAACAACCTAAATAATATATAAAAATTACAAATTAATTCGTACTAAACAACCTAAATAATACTAATACGTGCTAAACTAATAAAATTCAAACCAACACGTAACTAATAAAAACTACAGAAAATTTACCGTACTCCCGCAAACTCACCTCCTCTTCTCTCCTTCTTCCTTCCCTCCTTCCTCTCCTTCTTCCTCTCCTCTCTTCCTTCCCTCCTTCCTCTCCTTCTTCCTTCCCTCCTTCCTCTCCTTCTTCCTCTCCTCTCTTCCTCTCCTTCTCCTCCTTCTTCCTCTCCCCTCTTCTTTCTCTCCTTCCTCTCTGTTCTTTCTCTCCTGCTGCGCTCGCTCGGGCTCTGCTGATTCATATGGGGGCGCAGCAGCCGAAAAAGGGGAGAGTCACGGGCGCGTGACTGGCGGGGGAATAAACCCCCTGTCGTTGCACCGTTGGAGGACAAGCTCCTGTCGTCCAACGGCCGGACGACAGGTCCGTGGGACCTGGGAATCTCGCGCTTTCGGCGCGTAATCGTTGGGCGGTGGGGCCTGTCGTTTGGCGCGCGGACGATTCGAGGCTTGTCGTCCTACGGGGGAAGGATTGGGGTCCAGTCGTCCAATGGGGAGAGGATTGGAGCCCTGTCGTCCGATCGTGGGACGACAGGGCACTACTTTTGAAATTTCCGAGATGAGATCAACATATTTCGAATTTTAGTTTAAAAAATAATATTTAAAAAAAAAGTTCGTGCGCACTAAGCAGACAGCAGGTGCACATGATCAACTCGGTTACTCGGGAAAGTACACCCGGGACGTGTCCCGTAGGTTAGGTCGGCCCTTGAATGTGTACTTTGCCATATCTGCATCCATATCCACATCCATGCATGCATCTGGATGCTTCCTTCCGGCCTATATGCATGTCGACGCACCTCAGCGGAAATGCCAGCGTACGCTACTGAACGAGTGAATGTGCCACCTGTTTTCTCTGTGCCACCCGTTTCCCGCGGAGAAAACAGGTGCAACGAACGATCCGTGGAGCCCATCTCGTTATCATCTGGTCAATCCACCTAAAGACTTGCGGCCATTAATAATCCTTAATGCCTTCAATACATTTTGTTCCAACAGTTTTTTATTTAATCGATTTTTTATATTATATAGCAAGCGAGCTCAAGCAAGCCTACCCAAACTATTTTAAGAGGAATCATATAACCTAAAATTGATGGGGAATATATTTGTAATGCACTTCAAACTATGGATCCCCAATTGGGTTTATTGTTTTGGCCGCTGAAAGATCACGTGGTTGATGCCCGAATTTGTAAAGAGGAATACACATAGGCTTTGGTTTTGCCGAAACTTTACGGTAAACATAGGGTAAATAATTGTTGCGGTTTTCCTTCATGTAATTTGTCTTATTTTTCGGCTAATTGTTATGTTACGGGACAAACATATTATTTGTTGTATCATCTTCATTCCATCTGTGAATATGATAGCGATCATCGTTCGCAATTCCCTTTTTTTCGACTTTCATGGATCATTATCTAGGAGATTTCATTAATACTACCACCTCCACTTCAAATACTGGATTGCCAGTCTGATTTAGCAACATCAACGCTGCTTTTTTACATTTTTTTTAGCTTCACCGTAACCCACTCTTGCTGACAGACGTTTTTAAGTGTGTCTGGATAAGCACAGATGCCCGCTCAAATTGATAATGGGGAAGCCTTGGGCTAGTAAAGTTAAGTATAGTTGATAGCAATATTTCTTATTTGTTCTGTTATGCACGTATGACTTGGTCCCTCTCAGTTAATCCATAATAAAATAGCGATTGAAGGGAAATGGATGACTCACTACCGGAATCGAGCTGTTTGCCGAGTGCCAGAAACACTCGACGAAGGCCCGAAAACACTCGGCGAAGGCTTCGCCGAGTGTTACACTCGGCAAACCGCACTCAGCGTACATCCTGTCGGCAAAGGGCTCTTTGCCGAGTGTTTTTTGTCACGCACTCGGCAAAGCCTTTGCCGAGTGTCAGAAAACCGGCACTCGGCAAACAAAAGGGGCTTTGCCGAGTGCTCGCTTTTAACACTTGGCAAACCAGATGAACGGAAACAAAAAAAATAGCCCCCGTGGTAGCTCGCCCGCCGCCCACCGCGCTGCCGTCCGCCTTGTCCCACCACGCCGCCTTCTCCTCCCCGGTCTTCCCGCCGTCGTTGCCGCCGTCTCTCACCCTCCCCGTGCCCCAGTTACCCCGCGCCGCCTCCGGCCGCACACCGCCCGCCGCCGCTGCTTCTCGGCCGACGCGCCGCCGCCTCGCCGCGCGCTTCTCCTCGAGATCCTGCCGCCTCCCTGGGTTGAACCGCTCGCCGCCGCTCGGATCCGCCTGCCTCCAGCCGCCTCCGCCGCTCCTTCGGCCGCCTCCGCCTGTGCCGCCCCAAATCCGGCCGTCGCCGCCCGTGTCGCCTGTACCCGGCCGCCGCCCGCCCGGATCCAAGCCGCCTCCAACCCGGCGTCACCCCCGTTCGGCCCCTCCTCAGCTGAGCCGCGCCGCCGCTCGGCTCCGGCCGCCTCCGCCACTCCTCCGGCCGCCTCCACCTGTGCCGCCCCAAATCCGGCCGCCGCCGCCCGTGTCGCCTGTACCCGGCCGCCGCCCGCCCAGATCCAAGCCACAGGGAGAAGGAGGAGGGCGTGGAGGCGGAGGCGGCGGAGGGGAAGAGGAAGAGCGAAGGGGAGGGGAGCGGGAATGGGGAGGCGACGAGGATGAAGAGGGTGAAGAGGCCCCCGGCGGCGACAAAGAGCAGCCACCGCAGGTCGGTGGCGGTGGCGCGCGAGGAGGAGCCGGCGGCGGGCTCCATGGCAGGGATGGGATCGAGTTGGGGAGAAGAGAATGCGGAAGAACGAGAAGAAAGAGAAGAGAGGAAAGGGATAAGGAGAGAGGGAGAGGAGACGGGCTGCCGTTGGATCTGGGACAATCGAACGGCCACGATGCGCGATCCGTGGGAGTCTTGCACTGACCAATCAAAACGTAGAATCTTTGCCGAGTGTAAATAGCAGGACACTCGGCAAACAATCTTTGCCGAGTGTAAATAGAAGGACACTCGGCAAACATCTTTTTTTTCTTTTTCTTATTTTTTCTTTATTTTGTTTCTAAGCATCGTACGTGACAACTTTTGCAAAACCTTCTCAAATTTTTACCACAGCCTCTACGTATCATATCATGACACCATGCCAAGTCTCATGTTTTTCAGACTTCGTTTGCATTTTTTAGAATTTAAAAACCAATAAGCTCCATGTTGGTGGTCGAGTCTTGCCACCGAGATGTTTGTAATTTCTTTTCATTTTTTGGATAAGGCCTAAATATATACTAAAGAACACAAATATGATTTTTCAACCAATTTGTGTGCAATTTTTCATGTACTTGTAGTTCAAATTTGAATTATACCCATTAAATGCCTAGAAATGCACTTAATGACTTAAAAATAGCAAACGAACCCTGAAAAATGTCAAATTTTAACATGGAAGATTTAATGGTGTATATTGAGTGTAGAAAAAGTTTCAAGGTCAAACGATGAAGAAATTGTCATTTCACCTTCAAACCTGACACATTCCCTCTCGAAACCACAAGTCTTCCTTGAAGATGGTTTGGTTTCTAAGCAGCGCACATGACAACTTTTGTGAAACCTTGTTAAATTTTTACCACAGGCTTTTGATGTCATATGATGATACCATGCCAAGTTTCATGTTTTTTAGACTTCATTTGCATTTTTTAGAATTTAAAAACCAATAAGCTCCATGTTGGTGGTCGAGTCTTGCCACCCAGATGTTTGTAATTTCTTTTCATTTTTTGGATAAGGCCTAAATATATACTAAAGAACACAAATATGATTTTTCAACCAATTTGTGTGCAATTTTTCATGTACTTGTAGTTCAAATTTGAATTATATCAATTAAATGCCTAGAAATGCACTTAATGACTTAAAAATAGCAAACGAACCCTTAAAAATGCCAAATTTTAACATGAAAGATGTAATGTAGTTCAAAATATGTTGAATGTAGAAAAAGTTTCAAGGTAGAAAAATTTTAACACCATGTCAAGTTTCATGTTTTTCAGACTTCATTTACTTTTTTTAAATTTAAAAACCAATAACTATGGAGTTTGTACTCCCCGAAACATTTTCTTTATCAGTTGCACGTAATATTTGGTACACAACTTCCTTTTACACTAGTATGCACAAATGTGCCTCCCTTTTCCATTCTGTTGTGGAATATTTTGTATTTTCTACTTTCTGAAATACCAAGTTAAGGTACCTTGTGTAGTACCTTCAATTGTTTTTTATCTAAAACATCCGTAACTTTTTCCACATGGAACATATTACATTACATTGCTAACACCAAATTTTGGCATTTTTCTGGAACCATTTGCTACTTTTAAGACGTTAATTGCATTTCTAGCTATTTACCGGATAATATTCAATTTTGAACTACATGTATATAAAAAATGGGCTATAAATTCAAGAAAAATTCATATTTTGGTACTTATATATATTTCTAGCTCCCTCCAAAAAAATAAACTCAAAATTCAAAAGTTTGCTCTTGAAAATTCAAATGTACACATGCATTTTATTGGTTTTTAATTTTTTGCCGAGTGTTTTTTGTTTGCCGAGTGTAACACTAGGCAAACCACCGATATGCCGAGTGTCAGTTTTTTGCCGAGTGTTTTTTCTGGCACACTCGACAAAGAGAGTGTTTGCCGAGTGTTCGATAAAATACGCTCGGCGAACTTCTCGACACTCGGCAAACTCGGCGATTCCGGTAGTGACTAATCTAGAAATATGTTTTAAAAGATATTGCTTCTTAATGCAGTAATGGAAAACTTGGCTGAAGAAACCAAAGGAGAGAACAAAACTAGAACCAGCTGAGAAGATCAAGGAGATGATGGAGAGGCTTCGTCAAGCTACCAGGAGGACAAATAATAACGCACTAGCTTCCTATATAATAGGTAAATCGTTTATTTCCAGTGCATGTCTATCAGTGTTGCTTTTTTCAAGGCAGAGACTAACAATCTAGTGTTGTAGTCAGCAACCTAGCGTTTAACTCTTCGTGTACTATATTATTAGGTTTTCCAGTAAAGTCTTTTATCTAACCAAGTTGAACTTTTGTCAAATCGCAATCATCTAAACATTGTATAAACCATTTGATAACATTGTACTAATTAGATCTACAAAATTTAAGATCAAATATATTTAAATAGATATGTTAACAATTGGATGACTGTTTTTCAATTAGCAACACTGAACCTTTTCTAACCAAATCGTGCGGGGCAGTGGCACGTGGGAGGAGAGGGCTGGGCGAGACGATGGTGCTAGAAGGAAGGAGATGAGATTAGATAAGGGAAGTGAGGAAATAGATAAAAATAGGACGAGAAACCTAAACCATCAAATTTTAATCCAATAATCTACAGATTCGACAATTGTCCAACTATAAAGCAGTTGGCTGTGAATTAGACATCCCCTCTTTAAAAATCACGAATTCGTAGCAGCGCCTTATTCCGGACAGGCGCACCAAATTTATCCAGATCGTCGAGACGACGCTATCTTTTTTTGCAAGGGACAGGCAGCTCAAGAATTTGAATGCCAACAAAAGACGTTGGAAACCAAAACTCTGAGCAACAAATAAATAAACAACCAAACGTCTCCCCCTCTCTCTTTCCTCTCTTTTAATAGCTGACCTTTCTCTCTCACCTCCCACAAACCCCCTGTATAACCCCCGCACAGGTGGAGACAATCAGGAGCGCCCAAGAAGCGGGGGAGGAGGAATCCCGGGCTCTGTAGCAAAAGGAATCCATCCACCTGTCCATCCACCTGTCCATCCACATCGAGATCTCGCCGAGGTGGGTGTGGCTTCGCAGGGACGCGGCGCAGGAGGAGGTGGTGCTGAGCCGACCGGGCATGGCGTTCAGGGCGTGCCTCCCGTCCCACAGGGCATCGCCGTCGCCTTCCGTCGCAGCGCAGAGGAGGGCCAATGGGCCGCCGCCGGTGGTGGCCATGGCATCCACCATCAACGAGTGAGCAGATCCTGCCCGCATCATGCAAATCTTGCTCCTTGATTGGATTTGTGTTGTCGTTTTCTTGGGGGCTGGAAATGGTGGGAGTGTTTCCTCTGTGATCTGGGGTTGCGGGTTCTTGGACACCGGGGTTCTTGTGATCTTTGGATTGGTGAGACTTGTGATCTGGAATTGGGTCCTTGCATAAAGGCACTCCCTACTCTAATGGATCGGATCAAATAATCATGAAATAGACGTGCGCTTTTTCACATTTGATTTCTGTTTTCTCCCCCATTTTCCTTAACGAGATCCATTTGTGATTGGGTTGTTTTGCTATCTGTGTGGTGACTATCTTAAGATTCTTCCGCTGATCCAATTGATGGCTCCTTCCTGCTTGTGATCTGGGTGGTAGTTTGTGATCCGCACCTTATTTCGTGATCTGGCCGGTTTGCACTTTGCAGATGCGCGGATATTTCTACTGTGCATGTGCCACCAAAACCATTTCTCTCTCTCTCTCTCTCTCGTACATTTGAGGGGTTTTTTAATGTCAGTATTCCTACTGGTTAATCTCAAATTGGCCATTAAGTAGCTATTTCTGGGCCAAATTGGCCATTAGTATATCTGTCAGTTTTGCATGAATTGGCACTTCTTTTTAGGAAAGCCAGGAGCTGTGCTAACTACTCATTCAGATGGTACTACTTGTCTTCAGTTGCTTCAAGCCATTAAAAGCATGCTCATGCAAGTTTTTGCTTTAACCACTGAAAAAGCGGCCTGCCTATTGCCTATCAAAGTTATTTCATCTGTTCGTCCATAGGTGATGCCCCTGAGTGATGCTCAATCTTGCCTCAAAGTTTATTTGGCATAACCAAAATCTCTATATTATTGATTTGCAGGTATTGCTTCTTAAGGAACCAATAGACATAGGCAGGATGGTCAATTTAAGCAGCCTGTAGAAGTCCAGGGTTGTTAGGGTGGTCAATTTAAGCAGGTTGTAGAAGTCCAGGGTTGTTTCTCCAGTGCTCTTCAAGGGTGCATATCATGCAGAAAGTCATAAACTAGTTAGCTGTTGAGATCTGAACTTCTTCAAATATGTCAATGGTGGTAGACTGATAATAAGCATTGAAGGCCTGCTTTGCATCCTAACGATACCGCTTCACAATTTGTGTAATTTAGTTCTTCGGAGAGCACAGGAGCACTACTCTTATCTTTTTTTATTTATTTAAAGAAAGCACTACTCTTATGTTGTCGTAACGTTTTAATTAAATCTGAATCTAAGAACTAAAATTTTACTCTGGCTGTTCCTAACCATAATACCTATGTTGTTTTCCATCTTTATTCCAAGTAAAAAAGTATTTACAGTATACAGATGAAATTAACATTACTATATTCAATAATGCAGTGGAAATATGAATGGTCAAATTTTGCATTGGAGACACCGAGACAGTAAAAAGACAGGAGTACTACAACTGTTATTACTTGGAAACATAGGGAATATGTGACTATGAAAGATAAAAATTGGATACTGATTTCTGGTTTGTTACCCAGTGCAATGTAAAATAGATTTGACAGGATTTTGCATGGTGTTGATTGTGTTGCACTTAGTCAAATTACCCATCAAGTTACTCTGCTTAGTAAAATTACCCATCAAGTTGTTCTGGATAATATATTGTTGAATCTTGGAGAAGTGGTAGATTCAACCTTGTTTATGTACCTTGGAAAACTGGTAGATTCGACCCTGTTTACGTGCCTAGGTGCAATTGTGAACACAGCACTTCAAGTTAGTCAAATCTCTAGGCCCTATCACTGTATCTGTGTTTGAAAATTCTTGCCATTAATGATTTCATCAGAACCTGACCTATTTGAGAACCGAGTGTCGCTCAGTTGGCTAGCAGTGCAAGTGCGCACGCTGCCCACCTGCGTTTAAGGCCCAGCCTTCACAGGGTGCCTCAGGTTGCCTTCTTTCTATAACAAAAAAATATGCCACCTGGTGCTAGTGCTGGGTTGGTAGAGTTTTTTTTAGAATCTGACCTATTTTAGGCTACATGACAAACCTGTTTTTGGTAAACACTGTTTTGAGCTAAACTGTCTATGCAAACATCAGAAGCCTTTCTTCACCATGATGTAAAAGAATTGCTTTGTTGTGTTCTCTTGGCCACTGTAAATTTGATGCAAGAAATGTCTGGAAATTCCAAGTCTAGAGATTTGATAGCAGACAGTTTATCGTGAGTTACATTGCATCGTTTTGTTGGAGCTCTATTGCCTTGGCAACTACTTTTATATTATAAAATGTTCCTCTCCATTCTAATTAATTATGCTGCTTTTCCTAGGGTCAAAACTGCCAAAAAGCCCTATGCTCCTCCACATGAGGTGCATCGCCAAGTCATGCATTCACTGCCAGCCCAAAAGCAGGAGATTTTTGATTCACTTCAATCTTGGGCTAAGGACAACCTCTTAAACCTCCTTAAGCCAGTTGAGAAATCATGGCAGCCACAGGACTTCCTACCAGACCCTTCTTCTGAGGGGTTCTATGACGAAGTCAAAGAACTAAGGGAGCGGGCAAAGGAAATCCCTGATGACTACTTTGTTTGTCTAGTCGGTGACATGGTTACCGAGGAAGCCCTTCCTACCTATCAAACAATGCTGAACACCCTTGATGGCGTCCGAGATGAAACTGGTGCTAGCCCAACTGCCTGGGCTGTTTGGACAAGAGCATGGACCGCTGAAGAGAATAGGCATGGTGATCTTCTTAACAAGTATATGTACCTTTCAGGACGGGTTGACATGAGACAAATTGAGAAGACTATACAATACCTGATTGGTTCTGGAATGGTAAGAACTATTGTCTATCTTTCGAGGACAATTTCATCCATTTTCCCTTTCAATGAATCTCTAGTTTGCTAACGTGGATAGCCTTACTGCCGCATAGTGTTTTGATTTTTAGCTTTCAATCAATCATTAAGTCCCCAGTTTTCTCAAAAAACGACTGCTATTCAATGAACAAACCACTGTTTAACTTTGTTGTGGGTGTGTTTACATGTATTATTTTCTGTTTTAGCCATTGCAAACAGGACCATGCTCAGCGTTGAGTGCTTTCGAAACATCTATGGTGTGCCTATTCATATAAATTATAATGTGCATTTGCTTTGGATACTTTAATGACCATCGCCACGAAAATAATTTCCACTGTTATTTGTGCCTTCTTCAGGATCCAGGAACTGAGAATAATCCCTACATGGGTTTCCTTTACACATCGTTTCAAGAGAGAGCAACATTCATATCTCATGGCAATACCGCAAGGCATGCCAAGCAATTTGGGGACCTTAAACTGGCTCAGATATGTGGTACTATAGCAGCTGATGAAAAGCGCCATGAGACGGCTTACACCAAGATAGTCGAGAAGCTCTTTGAGATTGATCCTGACTACACGGTGCTTGCATTTGCTGACATGATGAGGAAGAAGATCTCAATGCCTGCTCATTTGATGTACGATGGCGAGGATGACAACCTATTCGAGCACTTCAGTTCGGTGGCGCAGCGGCTGGGCGTCTACACTGCGAAAGACTATGCTGACATCCTCGAGTTCTTGGTCCAGAGGTGGAAAGTTGCAAGCCTCACCGGGCTATCTGGCGAAGGAAGAAGGGCGCAGGACTATGTTTGCACCTTGGCAACAAGATTCAGGCGGCTGGACGAAAGAGCGCAAGCAAGGGCAAAACAGGGACCTGAGATTCCTTTCAGCTGGGTTTATGACCGTAAAGTGCAGCTTTAATCAAGAAACAAGAGGTAAACGAGATTACATCCTATGATTTTGGGTCACGGGTTCTCTAAGAAAACATTCTAGGTTGTCTAGCAGGGTAGCTATCATGATATCCGTTGTCCTCATGACAGTGGTGAGTCCGGTGAAACTGCTGTGAGATGGTCATAGCCATGACTCCGTTGCACTGAGTGAACCTTTTGTTGTATTGAATATTTATGTGAGCGTTGAGGTTCACAGTGCTTGTATAAGTTTCAAAATAATAATGGATATTTGTATACAGATAGACGTGCATCGGTGCATCATGAGATTCTCAAATCCAAGTTGCCGATTCTAAAATCTGTGCTCCAAATGTAATAAGATTAACCAGTTTGATCAGTTCGGGTTCTGAAATATTGTGCTGTTCGCTGTGTTTTCATCTTCGTCGCGTCTGAATTGCCTTTGAACCACCGTTTACTAAGTTCTGTTTTGAGCCCGGTAAAGTTTCACCTTGTGTCATTCATCAAGCCCCATTTAGAGTGGAAATTTCACCTTAACATTTACTAAACCCCATTTAGATTATGGATTTCTCCCGTTCCAAACAAGCTATTAAGAAAACTGTTTGTACCAACTGTTTGGTGTCGCAGTTCTTCAGGATTTGCTAGTAGTCAAACAAACGTGGCTGAGTGAGCTTAATCAATTCACTTTACGAAGAATTTTTCGTGTGCGCAACCGGCCTCGTTTCGTGAAGAATTATGGTTTTACACAATGTCAGTCGGAAGAACTTTTCCGGAGAATACGATTCCAAAGTTTGGTAGATAGAAACAAAAGAAACTCAAGCCAATTTAGCCATTATACAGTAGCCCAATTTTACAGCTGATGCAGACTTACACGCTCCCATGTATGACTAAATCAAATCATGTTTCTCATGTTCTTAGTGCCTAGTGGTTAGCAGCACTCGATGCCCCAAGCGCACACATCACCGAATGGAACTGTGCTTTTGCCTGCAGCCATCAAGGTGATGGGAAGCCGAGCCCCACGACAGGGCCCTAACGAGAATTGCTGCTGGAATGGAGGAGCTCTGACTGCATCTCCCGAACAAGAATCTCCTCAACAGCATCTACAAATCTTACCAGATGACGACGAGTCTGAAGCTCCAAACCATTGGCAAGTTCCTGGCACCAAAAAAGACCAAGAACACGGATTAGCTTGCTAGCCGTTTCGGCAAGGCGTACAAATAAGTGCAGGAAATGATGCATCATGCATGCGTCAGATGATAGATACTCAACAGTTGTACCCATGCCATTCGAGGATGAGACGGTGCACCAAACTAAATAATGCCGTGATGCTTGTAGTTTTAGTAATTAGGTTACGACATGTTGATCATCTACCGGCTGATTCCAAAAGGGTTTTGTTGATTGAGGTCCAGCTTCTAGACTAAGGCCACAGGTCTCCAAACAAACACCAAGCTTCAGATTTAAGCGTCTTTGTACTCCGGTGAGCCAAGACTAGTTTCAGTAGAAATTTTGGTGGCTTCAACGTCATTGGAAGCTAGAGGTGGGCTTTTAACCGAACAATCATCAACAAGTTTACAAGGTTCCCTATTCAGTATAAAAAGGAAACTAGGAGTCTCTAGAATAGTTATCATTTTCTGTACTTATTTGCTACTACTGACATGCCTCATGAGTCCTTCCCAGGCCAGTATTTTTAAAGCTAATCATGTTTTGATACTTCTAAATCAGTTGTTTCAGCAGAACTATTCTAAAACTTGCTAAATTAGTTTCAACATGCATCGCAGAAAAATGTGGTATTCTGAAAGGAATTTCTAATAATTCAGAGGGTTTTACCCAAAGGTCACATTATTCATGTATGTTGCGGCAATATGGGTACTTAGTACAAGCACTGGTTTCAGACCTGAGGTAGCCATTTTTACCTTAGTCTTGCAGAGCAAATTTAAAGTTATATTTGTTGGCTGAGTCCCAGAATTGCGGATTGAGATAAGCTTCAGACCATAGGACGACAGTGGCCAATCTGCAGATATCTTGATGAAGGCATCAATCCCACCAACCAAATGAGCTACAATTTTCTCATCTTTGTCCAAGTACTCAAAAGAATGCCTGCGAGAAAACAGTATGTGTTTGCCCAATATTTGAACTGTTGAACAAAAAGAGACAAAATTATATGTGTATAAGACCCATCCTGGCTACCTAAAATTAGTTATTTTGCCTAAGCATCACATGAGTCTGGCTTCAGTGATCCTCAAAAAAAATGTACACCAAATCACATAACGAAATTATCAGATCCAGATAGTCAGAACAATAATGATTAAATTGTAGTATCTACTCCTAGTAAAAGCTATTTGAAACAAAACCAAGTAAATAGCTCCAGTATTATTGACAGAAGATACAATGACAAAACATAAGGAGTACTATGCCTCATTGCAGTGTAAACTCTAGGAACAAGTTTAAGAGATCAGACTCCTTGCATGAACTACTTACAAAAGACAGTAACAGTTAGAAGTTTACAAACTCCTAACGAATTATTAGCAAAAATGCTAGCAGATAGAGAATTATGTCACCTGGAATTATTAGCATCATTCACCAAAGATCGTCTTAGAGCGTTGATTATAATGTGGTGTTGACATTGCCGAATGAGCCATCCCAAGGATGGAACAGAAATGATCTCTCTACAAAAGCAGTTAGCATTTTTGTGTAAAGATACAAAAAGGACAGAAATAATTGAAAGAAGAATTACACAGTACAATTTGCATGGTTGTCGTTTGTGAATTATATTTGAAAGGGAATTTTACACATATGCCATTAGTCTCAAACCTAATTTAGCTTCTGCCATTGCTTTTTGGCTAATTATAAATATGCCACTGTTCCGTTAATTCCATTTACACATTTGCCATCCTGAATCGTTACCGTCCAGTCAAGGCTGTTTGACCGCGTGGAAAATACCCTCATGTGCTCTTTGTTGCATGCAGCAAAAAGCAATTTCTACATTGCAAAAAATTATGAAAAAATTACTGCATGTAAATGCTGCCAAATATGTATACCTGCAAAATTTCATGCAAATTTTTTTATTTTTGTGTACTGTGAAAATAAAACAAATTCAGTGTTCAAATAGATCATAAATTTCTGTATTGTTTTTGTTCAGATCAGAAATTTCATCAATTTTTCCCAAATTTTTTCATATTCATAGTGCATTCTCATATGTACATGTGAGATTTTTTCCCCATTTTTTTGAAATTTTAAAACATACTTTTCGATGTTTTTAAATAAACTGCACACCAGAGTATTTTAGTACTTTCACGTGGCCCAACTCAGTCAACAGCTGTTGATCAGACAAAAACAGTGTGGGATGGCAAATGTGTAAATGAAATTAACAGAACAGTGACATTCTTATAATAAGCCGAAAAGCAATGGCAGATGCTAAATTAGGTTTGAGACAAAAGCGTATGTGTAAAATTCTCTATTTGAAAATAACAGAAGAGAAAGGAAACCAACTTGTGAATTTTCTTTGTGTTCTATGTTGTTTAATATAGGTTCTACCTCTGTTGTTTGATTGTTTCAATAACAAGCGAGCCTTTTTTTAGGAAGAATAGAAAGCAAGCTTTGAAAGAGAGACGGTAAAAAGTCCAACATACCTGGAGGATTTGAGCTTCTCAATCAGTATATCTACACAAACATCATCAGGGAAGATCTGAAAAAAGTGAACTTTGAAAGTAAAAAAATGGCAGTTCATCATCAAGAACCATAAGATTGCCAGCGAAATTGAACTGCATGAAGTACAAAAAACAGAAATAAGAAGAAATTTCGACACAGCTTGAGAGATTGGAACAGCCAAACAGATAACACTGTATTTTGCAATAATGTTACTCACTGCCAATAACCATCCAAATGCTCAAATCATTGACATTAGCATGGGGCAAAACATAATTGTGTGTGATACATTTGAACTTTTGAAGAGATGAAGAGATAATATGAAATAACAGCGTAATCTAAAACCAGCAACTTAAAAACTCTAACTGGTTATATCTAATAAAAGAGGTTATCACTGGTACTAGTTCCCTCTTCCTATGTAATCATGCATACAAAATTGATTCTAAGACTACATCAGCTTTTCCCATGATTGTCATGTAAGCATATGTGCAGTTAAGCTTCTGCAATGATCAGTGGTATGGAAGAGTAGTTCCATGCTTTACCATTACTATTTTCAGTAAGCGGAAATATGTTGCTACCCCCCGTGGGTAGTGTACACCCATATATCCACCGTGAGTTCGTGCTTTTAGATTCGCATATTTTGTGTCTCTACATTGCGCCATTGTACTCTCCATGATAATCTAATACATACCTAGCATATACTAATCTATTTCCATGTATGCTAGGCAGTGAAAATGAATTCACGATTAAATGATGCTTCCTCCGTATCACTATATCCGTCCTCAACCTCGGGGTTTCAAAATAACTGTCCATTGAGGAAATGCTTTGGGAATTGTTAAATAGTTGTCTTATGTTATTTAATAAGATGCATGGTCATTTCTCATTTAATTTTTCTTAGATTTAGTGCTTTCTTGGTATGTGCACATGGTGGATTGAGGACATATACAGTGAAACGGAGGGAGTAGTCCAATCCAGACCCATTGACCATGTTTTAGACACGACAATACTGTAGATTTGGCTTTATTAAGGTGCGAAATAAAAGCGTGCTATAGTGATGAAGATGAAAATATGTGAATCTAAAAGCAAGAACTCACGCTTGATCTAGAGCTTTACACTACCCACGGGTGATAGCAAATTCAGACTCTTTATGTACTGTTGAATACCAGTATTCGGCTGATTACTTCGTTTGAGGTTTGAGTGTCAAATAGGGTGGATCACTGCCTAAGAAAAACAGGGTGGACCAACAGCTCACATCGCACAAGCTGCTGCAGCCCAAAACTAGCAGATCAGAAGTAGATTTGGCTTGGCTATCTTCCTGTCCTCAGTCACACAAGTTATCACTCTCATATCATGGTCATATGGACTTATGTCATTGTTCACTCCTTGTTTCGTGAGATTTTTAATTGTGAAATGCAGCAATATCTCCAGGAAATGCAAAGGCGTTACACCGAAATCGACCATAGATACAAAACGAAAGATGATTAGCTCATCAGAGATGAATTTTTTCTACAAAATGAGAAAAATTAGTTATAAGATTACCTGCACTTTCTTTAGTTCCATGCTGCCTTCGTCAACTTCTATCAGCAACTCATGGTCTGAAACAAATGAATCAACAGCACAATCCAACTTCTGCCCATAAATTACACATTCAGAGGCTAGTATAGGTGCCTTCAAGAACACCCTGAGACAATTGCCTTTAGAGTCTAAGACCTTTGGTCCTGACAACATAGATTGAAGTTGCCACACTGCTTCGGCCCTGGATATTGAGAGATACAGATGTCAGAAAGAAATTGAAGTCTTCGAAGCAGAGCAAACTGGGATGATGAATGAAGCCAACAGGTAAGCACAACTGAAACAGTTAAAAAGTTAACAAAGAAAGAAATTGATTTAATAGTAAGAACTGTATGCTTGTGGTTATTATCTCTAAATATGAAGCAAAGCAAGCAGCAAACTAGTCACAAACTGATGACCGATTGAGCATTCACAAATAATTTCAAGGACTCGACATTTACAAATGAGCACAACAATCAGGAGACTTATCAAGAGTTCGTGGCAGAAAAGGTGAAGTTGTGTACAGCAGAATGAGCACGAGTTCAGAACCAGACTCAGGCATGTATAGCTAATCTAAATGTATGCCTTCAACATAAGAAATTTAGCATGTGTTGGAAGGTTTTGCAAAATATTTCAGATGCTGAAAAGAATGACGAAAATATGATAAATGGAGACTCTCCATTGGAGACTATAAATGAAACAACTACTGAAGAGTTTGCTGCGTGCATTACATGGCTTAGTCCCAATGCATTACCAGATGATAGTGAACCAAGCATATGTGCATTCTGTTCTTAATGAACACCAAAAGGACGTAAAAACTAATAATGGCAGAACTGTTAGGGAATTCTAAAACACGGTGAAGTTCCTTGTTCTGCAAAATATCTCATAGAAATGTTTACTCAATTTGAGAACATAAGGAACTTCATTGATAAATTAGATTATTCTCATTATAAAGAACAAGGATATTTATGAGTTCTGAATATCCACACAGAATCTGGAAAACTAGATTCTTATGATAAATCATACCACTCTCATCAAGGGAAACAAGTAGTACTACCATTGTTAATGTTAAGATGCTTTAAACGGATTTCCTTGCAATCAATAGAGAGATTTAAGGTGAAAGTTTGATACTTTGATTCCTTGTGTAACATAAATAAATAAGAAAAATGCACAAAGAGTATTACCTTTGTATTGAACTACTTTGTATTTCTAACAGCCTCAGGTCGATCTCACTTTTTCCTATTTGATGGTCGAGTTCCAACACCTAGGAAATTATTAAAGGTGTATACTCAACAACAATGAGCATTGTAACCTAAAGAAAAAGAGAGAAGACTCAATTGAAAAATCTGTTAGCATATGTATTAGTTCCATATGAAGTCGTGATTGTCGTTGCTACTACTTTCTGTCTGAGTTTTTGTTTGTTGAAGATATTCTATAATATAAATAGGCAGAAAAGGTTGACTATGTTACTATGTAGGCAAGTGTCCAGGAGGACGACACCAACACATAGTACAGTAATTATACAGCTTGCATGAAATATCTTCAGCAAAGAGTACAAAAGCTACCTGTAAGAAATTGTATTATGCAAAACTTTCCATTGATTTGTCTCTGAAGTTGATAAGCAATTAGCAGTTCAGCATAGAAAGCACAATGTTTGGAACAAGTCAATTGATACAACATATAACCACACCTCATACATGTAGTCCTTCTCAACATTAGTTTGGTTTCTGCATGAATCAGTTGAGACTGATAACCCAATGATGGGACTTGGTTCCAAATGTTTCAAACCCTACATTAAGGAGGATGCAACGCTGTAAACATTTTGAGAAAACAATAAGCTAATGGCAGTGTAAAAGTTACTTAATGTAGATGACATGTGAAATACCACATAAGCATGAATGCATGATAACAAATGTTTAAGATCCTCAAAAGCAAAAAATAAAAAGAGCTTTTAATTTTAAGTGGGCAAACTTACAGACCTTCGAACTTAGTTTCAACAAAAGTTCAAAGGTCTGTAAGTTTGCCCACTTTTAAGTGGTTCTGTTTTACTTTTATCCATTGACTCTCTGATGTCATTGACTTTGGTATGTTAACTCTGTTTCTGCCAATTATTCTTCCTAGCAATAATTTATCAGATAGAAGTCAGAGAGCCCAATGGGTAGCAGTATAATCTTGATTAGATGGGTACTACTGATATTTCTCTGCATCCTCATTCATGATCATGTGGCAAGTTTCATATCAAAACACATCCAACAATCCCATGTGATATGCAAATACTACCAATAGCATGAATTGAAGCCATGCACTACTTGAGAAGTAGAGGTTAGAACAGCAAGGCTCAATCAGCCATACAGGAGATATAACCCGAGAAAAATGACGGAGACGAAAGTCAACACAATTTTACAATTTTGGGATAACCCTGTAGATATCCTTCCATTTTAATGCAGAACTCCTTTCTCCAAAAACAACGATTTAGCTAGCTATCAAATAGTGATCTAGAAAGGAAATAAAGTTGAATAAAGGGTCCAGAATTCAAGAGCAACCTCTGAATCAATTGTATTCAGTGAAGACTCCAATGCTTCAATATCAGCATCCAGCTGAATCGTATCTAAATAAGGAAAGCATTAGCTTTTTTTTTAGAAGGAACAAAGTGTTAGTTACTAACCTAGCAAACTGTTGCCAATTAGCAGGACCTTAAACAAGACAAACTCAAAAGAAATTACCTTTGAACACTGTCTCTCCAATGACACCAATCTCGGCAGATAACTTGCAGTTCTCCTCCTCTGCCAAGCTCACCTCCTTTCTCAACCATTCCATGTATGCATCTAGAGACAACAATGGCACCGTCTTATTAGAGGCAAAAGAGCCAAAGAAAAAAGCATAGTCTTCAAAAGTAGTAACTTATATCTAGCAGCCCTACCGAACAGTTCCACACCACGTTATATGAACTCTCAACATAGCAGTAAATCAAATGGAATGAGGGAGTAACAACCAAGAACAGAACCATACCCAAACCGTCACTCCCCAGTGCATCAGCACTCGAGTCCCATGCATCCACCGCCTTCATATCCACCTAAAACCACAGCACCAAAAAACGCAAACATTAGCATGTCTCAAAAATAAGAAGTAAGAAATACATCAGAGCACCGAGACAGTAACCAAAGCCCTCGCAGTTCACACCAAGCCGGCCTCACCCACCTCGTACTCGTAACGCGAAACGCGTGCCGCGGCCGCCGGAACCTCCTCGTCCCCTCGCCACAGCATCAAGAGCTGCTCGAATCGGCTGAACGAAAGAAGGGGCGAAAACAAAATGAGGAACCAACAAATCATCCGTGGAGGTGAATCGAGCGGAACGATCCCTCGGAGGAGAAGGCGGGACGGTGCGCACTTTCGGATGGCCGCCGCGTCGAGGGGCGCCTTGGGGTCCTGCGCCGGGGCTAGGGCTAGGGTTTCCGCCATGGCCGCAGCAGCCGCTCCGCCTCTCTCTCTCTCGAGCCTAGAAATTTTGCTTTCGAAATGGGGGAAGAAATGAGATAAGAGACGTAACGGGTTAGCGAATTTTCTAAGTTAATCCCACCCGACCCTCCCGACTCCGGGGAACTTCGGTTTGGTCTCGACCCGCTTTGTCCTATCAGAGCTCCGATAAGCGGACGCTTCCGCCACGTCCTCATGGTGCTCCGCGCCACACGTCGGCGAAGCCTCCCACTCCCACGGTTCCACCCCCTCCCGCGCGATTCTCTCCAGAGCCAAGCTTGCCTAACCGTGTTATCCATCCGCGGCGCGCTATCTCCACCTCCACCGCAGCGCTAGGCTCTCCAGCCTCGCTCCCCTTCTTCCTACGCGCGCGTCGCCGCCTGCAGCTAAGGTGCGGTTCTTGGCTACTTCCCACCCCCCCCCCTCCTCTCTTCAGTCCCCAGCCTATCGATTCTGCACCGCCGGCGCCTTCTCTTGTTGCTTCGGCATTTCCATTCTTGTTTAAAGCAATCCGCTCTTGTTCTCTCGGGCGTGCTGTGAGAGAGAGAGAGAGTGGGGAGAGGGATTCGGCTTGGGAGGAAGTGCTTGCTTTCCTAGGCTCTGCAGTTATTGCGCCAATTGGGGATGTATTTCTTTTTTCGCTTGAAATGATGATGAACTACCCACCCATTCTTGCGCATTGCTTGGTATAAAACCTTGCAGCATTTTCTAAAAAAAAATTTGCAGCATGCTCTCATAGTCACATGAGTCGTGGAGTTCTTGTTGTCTAACATGGTGCCAATCTCATGCACTCTAAACTGAAAACGTGACCAAATTAGTTGGGCAAAAATTAATCCTGTCTTCACCGTTGACAATTACTGATCCACTCTGATTTTGGTACTGTTGAGTGTGGGTTTTGACATACTGAATTTTCCCTTTCGAGATGCAGATTAGGGCGAATGATGTTGCGGCAGTGCGGGAATTGCATCTTCCTAACCGAGGGCTCTTCCAACATTCTCCATGGTCCCAGCTCTAGAGGTATGGCCAGCAGGAGCCGCAGCGTCTTCAGGTTCCACCGGTGCTGCGTGAGGGCTAATCTGTGGAGGACCGATCACCTCCACATAAAGATTGCTCGATCCGAGGTGATTCCTGATCACTGATCTCTTGATGCCAAGTGCGATTCACCTGTTGTTATAGTGCTAAGAACAACAGGATTTTTGCCACTCTCTTTTTGACAGGTGAAGGTACACACAGTACTACAAGTACCAGATGTTTTCAGTGGCATCCAGAAGTGGAGCAAAGTGCAATTGGTCACCATGACAGGGCTGGTGACATGTGCTGTTCTGGTAATCCCTTCTGCTGATGCCACTGATGCTCTCAAGACATGCACTTGCCTGCTGAAGGAGTGCAGGTGAGTCTACACAAGCCAGAATTTGTTGCATTGGCAGTATGGTTTATTCTGTTTAAGTCAATTCAAAACTATTGTTTGCATACAAAGAGTTGAACTTTACAACTTCGGTCAATAACTGTCTATGAATGTAGTAGAATTTGTTCTGCACATTTGGTGTATTCATTTGTTCCTTAACTAAACAAATGGAACCAATTTCAGAACAGAGCTGGCCAAATGCATAGCCAACCCATCCTGCGCAGCAAACGTAGCATGCTTAAATACATGCAATAATCGACCCGATGAGACTGAATGCCAGGTAATTCCATTTTTCACAAACCATTGGTTCAGCTCGACCTCTCAGAAAAAGTAACATATCCTCTGCTTTTTCTCATCACATAGATCAAATGTGGGGATCTGTTCGCGAACAGTGTGGTCGATGAATTCAATGAGTGTGCCGTTTCACGCAAGAAATGTGTCCCAAAAAAGTCTGATGTCGGCGAGTTCCCAGTCCCTGATCCATCTGCCCTTGTCAAAAACTTCAACATGGCTGATTTTATCGGCAAGTGGTACATTTCAAGTGGCCTAAATCCTACCTTTGACACGTTTGATTGCCAGCGTCACGAATTTCATGTCGAGGGAGACAGACTTGTTGCAAATTTGGCATGGAGAATCCGCACCCCCGATACGGGCTTCTTCACCAGGGGGGCTGTGCAGCGGTTCGTGCAGGACCCCTCACAACCTGCAATACTATATAACCATGACAATGAGTACCTGCACTATCAAGATGACTGGTATGTCCCTTTTTTTCCCGAAATTACCATTGTTATAGTACTTCAGTCTATCAACTGAAGATTTGCTGTGTAGGTACATCCTCTCGACGAAAATAGAGAACAAGGAAGATGACTACATATTTGTATACTACCGTGGCAGAAATGACGCATGGGATGGATATGGTGGTGCTGTTGTGTACACAAGAAGCAAAGAATTGCCTGAAACAATAGTACCTGAGCTAGAAAGGGCAGCAAAAAGCGTAGGACGGGACTTTTCCACATTCATCAGGACCGACAACACCTGTGGTCCTGTGCCTCCTCTTGTGGATAGGATCGAGAAGACTGTCGAGGAAGGAGAGAAGATCATTGTTAATGAGGTGAAGGAGATTGAGGGAGAGATTGAGGGAGAGGTCGAGGAGCTGGAGAAGGAGGAGGAGACATTGGTTAAGAGGTTGGCAGAAGGCCTGATGGAGGTGAAGCAGGACGTGATGAACTTCTTGCAGGGGCTGAGCAAGGAGGAGATGGAGCTTTTGGATCAGCTGAACATGGAGGCAACCGAGGTTGAGGAGCTCTTCAGCCGTTCCCTGCCAATAAGGAAGCTAAGGTAGCTAGTTCTAGCAGCCATTTCAGCCTGTGCAACGAGGATTTGCAGAACAGGGTGCCATCCAGTAATGATCAAAGTAGATTCTATTTGCTAAGGCAATAACTACAGCAACAGATTGTTGAACACACAGAAATTTTTTGAATCTTATTATGTTTTATCCATTACCCATTGCCCCAACATGTTCCCAGATTAGCTTATGTGTAACGCATCAGCAAGTATGTAACTTTTTGTCAAAAAAGGTTCAGAATTTTATACAACTGTTCCTAATATGATCTGGATTAATTATACACTTTTTTTTTCTGAGGATAGTTCATATTCTGTTACTCTCTTTTGCTTTTTTGTGGCAATTTAAGTTATCAAGCTATGTAAAATGCAAATAATAGGGAACCGTTATTTAATATTTACAAAACTCATGATTGCATTAACCTTTTGTTTTCTAAAAGAGGGTCTCTACAAAAAGTTGATGATATTCATTATTCAAAATCACTCTTCAACATGAGCTCCACTAGAAACAGTGGTAAAAGGACCAACAGAAAAAATGTTCAAACAGTTATGTGCCATGATTTAATGAGAGACCAGGAGCAGTATGACATCAATTTGGTTGCTTTAATAAAATCATAGCTCATTCAAAAATATGTACTTTCCACGCTCAAAAGAAAAATATGTTCTTGATTTTAATGCAATAATAAGGAAGCACGACATAGCTGAAAATATATCCATATAATCAATCTGCCATCTATAAATGCAATTATCATTATCAGCAAGGAGAACTGTTCAGTCCATACTTCACAGATCTCAATGGCATTCTATATATGTTCCACATAAGCAAAGAACATAAATCACAGAACAATTCAATTATAGATACATATTCACACCAACAGTAATAACTGGTAAGCATGAAACAGTGACATAAGAAAAAAGAGTTCGGTGACAAATTCTTCACATGAACAACAATTTGAGCCACAAGTAGCACAGGATGTTTCCAAGAAAATCTCTGTAATCATATCCCCATTTTCTCAAAGTATACAGCAGGGACATGTCTGGAGAAAAAAGAAAAAGGGTGAGGCAATGCATAAACATCTCTCAAATATCACGTAGTAAACATCTCTGTATTACAGGTTTCATGTTCCTCTATCTGAATAAGCTGAAGGTTAATTTACTCATCTGAAGGATTTAGAGGCATCTATTTAACATTTTGGAGTAGTCCAGATCATAGTACTATGTTCAATTGAAGATAACAGAAACAAAATATGTGCCTTTTATGCAACATGTAGTGATTCAATAATGACATAGCAGTAAGAAGAGTATGTCCAAACTCCGAAGTATTGAGTGCTACCCGTAAATCGAAACAAATGAAGCTGATTGCACAGAGTGTTGCTTTTTTTTTCCTTCTTATGTAACAGATATGAATAATAAATATGATTAATCGTTTAAGAAGTTGGTTCTATCCTACACATTGAAGTGCCAACCACACTACTTATTATTTGCAGATTACAAATTAACTTTGTTCACAAAAGGTTACTCATCTGGTAGCAACCTAGCGTATAGTAAATGAGGTCACTTATGACTCATCGGTGCAATATATATTATATTAATAGTAAGATCATACAATTGAAATTAAAGTATTCTAGAACAAACTCTATAGAAAGTACCCACACCACGGGACTGGACAAATTGGACAGCTGAGACCACACAATATGTGGCGGTTGATCAATTGACTCATTTTGCATTTGCCCATTTGTTAAGACATTTTTGTTGTGCTGCAGGAAATTGTGATACGAATGCAAGAAATGACGAGTCTAAGAAGTAAGAACCAGAGTATTAGCCCAAGCACAAAAAAGATTACTTGCTGATGGCCACAGAACTCTATAACCAAATTGCTTATTTCTATTTGGTTTTACATGCATGATATATGGGCACAACATGATAGATTGATAGTAGAGCTACCAATTCCCTTGTGAAAATGCATGATATTATTTCCAGTGCGCGAAAGTGGTATGCATTAGGAACTCTGATGTCAAACAAAGATAAGCATACCAATGCTAGCAGAACCTGAGAAATTTTTCTTAGCAGTTAGCTTTTACATACCTGTTGCACCTTACTTTCCTGTCTGCGATTAGCAGATGAAGGTTGCCTGGCTGAAGAGTTAGGCGATAACTTATCGTCCCTCACCCTGTTGAAGATACCCGTATACTTTTCGCCTGATGCCGCATTAGCCTCATCCCACTCACCAAATGGTGGAACTGCTATTTCCTCTTCAGGCTGGATTCAGAAATGCAAAAGCAACAGTTCATTACTCCGCAGACACTAGTAGTCCACATATATTTCTGAACCAACAAGAAACCAAGGATTAGATGGTACTTCATTGTAGCCTCGGCCAGTCTGCTTCATTCTGCTCCTTCCAGGAGTATGCTGGCCATGCCCCTCTGACGAAGCCCTCCTTTCAGGAGTCTGCATTCCAGATGACCTGTGCTTTGGCTTCGATGGATTGCTTGGCTGCATTGGTGAAGCAGACCCAGCAGCAGTTCTGTATGGGCTTCTTGGTGCACTAGTGTTCCCCCCTTGTTCCAGCTGAGGATTTGCATGTCTCCGGGGTACAGACTCACGGTGATGGGAATCAGATTGAGGTCTTCTTCCATGTGGTGGATTCTTTGGACCTTGGTCTTGAGGATCAGGTTTATACGCCGATGGATTCATAGGTGACTTGTGAGGAGGTTCGGGGCGACGTCCTAGATCATTTGGATTGGAATAAATGCCTGTTTTCTTGTTCTTCCGCGCACCCTCGAACTTCTGTGTGTAAGGGGTATCACCGCTGTTTTCCCAGTCTCCAAATGCAGGAATTTGAGGTTGCTGTTTAAACTAGATTAATTATTAAATATTGACAATTTTCAGGAGGGCTATGATCTATGATTCACACAGAAATAAAGAAGTAGCTGTTATGAGGATTTACCATTATGAGGAAAACAATTAGAAAAGATAAACATGCTTTCTAAACATTATCAAATTACACTGAAGACTTAGGGGGTGTTTGGTTGGGTTTTTCAGCAGCTTTTTATTCGAAAAAACTACAGCTCAACCAAACGGCCAGTTTTTCAGCAACTTTTACCAATGGTAGCTGTGAGCTTTGTAGTGCAAATTCAGCTATTTGGAAAAACTGCTTACTGCTAGATTTTTACAATGTGCTAAAGCTTCTGTGCTCATTTTCTAAAATATTGGAGATGGTTTGAATCAACCAAAAGCTATATGTTCACTTTCCCATAACTACAACAGTTTTTCTAGACAGCTTTGTCAACAGCACAGCCCAACCAAACAGGCCCTTAATATGCAACAGTCAGGAGATTAAAATGCCTAAATAGTAAATACTGGAGTGTTCAACACAATGCGGATTGGTTGATTTCCATACGAAAATAAGAATATCAATTACATGATACATGATAGGGGGAATTCTTTCAAGGTAGTTTGCAATGCATAGCTAGTTGGCGACATGTGATTAATCTGGATCAAGCTCAGATACTCAATTTTAGTACTTTTGCAGTTAACAGGTTCAAAAGGATTTATCCTCATAAAAGAATTTGCCATTCATCAATCTGGGAGACATCACCTAGAACATAAAGTAGGCATAGCACACAGAACAGAAAATAATCACCACAAAAACAGACTAAGGTTGGTTTACTGATTACCAGTGAAATGCACCGCTCATTCATCAATATTTCCCTGTATGATTCCTCAAAAATGAAAAGAAAATGTCTCTATATGCCTCCCTCCGGCGTTGAGACAGAAATGTTAAAATCAAAACTAGTGCAAAAGCATGCTCCAAACATGCTGAAAACAAAATATCTTTCTAAACTAGTTCCTTTGCAACTAGAGTCTTAAAAATGTTCTTTTGTAACTAGTTTAATTAGCTAACATAAGAGAGAGAAATTACAAATGCCCTCCCATCAAATAAATGCATTATGCTGTACCAAGACATCAATAACTCAAGATTTCTCCAGCATTAGGAAAAATGAAACTTGGTAAGTATGAGAGACATAGAGAAATCAGAAACGAATAACTCACCGCCATTGGCCGCTTTGAATCTGCAAGGTGGAGATGGGGCAAACCCCCTAGAAAGAAAATGCTAGACTGCTTCCTTTCTCCCAAATTCGTGGGAAAAAACAGGCCACGGTCCTCCACAAGAAAGCACAGGAGTTCCAAATTTTCTCACTGGACTGGACCTAAAAAAATAGTTAAGCTAGTGTTCCACTGCTCCTTTATCCTAACCACCTAGAGAAATCTAGACCAAGTTCACCACAAAGGAAGACCAGAAGATGGCCCTTTCCACTCCAAACCCTCCCAAGTCCCAAGAAAGAATCAAACTCCAAGTTTGTGGTGCCTCTTATCAGCCCAATCCATCAAAAGAAGAAAAGGATTGAAGGCAGCTCTCTAGCCAAATTTCCCAAAGGAAACAAGCAAATCGAATCCTCCCAAGAAATCAAGAACCAGAGGGGACTAATTTTACCCCACAGTTCTTCAGAAAAGCACCAAAATTCTCCCCATAGAAGGTGCCCCCTGCCACCGTTCCAACTGCTAGAACTGATCGAACATCAAAGAATCGAACAACCAATCCTCCCAACTAACAACCAAATCTCTTGAGAATTTTGGTCAGTCAAAGGTGGATCCTTTCACGCTAACACCTTCAAGAGAGCAACAGCAACTCCTCGACAAGGTGGATCGAAAGATAAAATCCTCCACACAGATAAAGACCTCCCCAAAACTTGTATTTCTCCAAGAAAACAACCACTAATCCTCTCCTGTCGCTCGCTATCCGCTCAAGAAAGGAGCACGATCACCTAGACAAAGGAATCAAAGGTGGCTCCTTTCTTCTGACCTCACAGCTTCGGAAGCGTGGTCGCGTGTGATATATACGCATACGCAAGGAGGGAGGAATTCAGAGAGGGAAGAGGAGGTTGGGAGAGAAGGAAGGAAGGAAGGAAGAAGACAAAGCCGTTGACGATGGAGCGCCACAGTTCGTCAGTTCGAAGTCTTAAAAGCTTCTCCTTTAATTTTATCTTTTCTCGGATAAAAAATTTGGTACGGAGATATTAATGTCTCACAATCGACTTAGTTTGGCCTTATCCTTCCGAGTTATTAGTAATGAAACTAGTGGGCAACTTATACAGTTAGATCTATTTTTTCTGTACGAGATTATAATTCCACAATCACTGAAATAAACGACGTAGATCATTTGTTGTGCAATTTATAAGGTTAAATCATTTTTTCAATATGAGATTTTTATGATATTTTTCACTAATCTATACTGTCATAATTTGGTCGCACTAAAATAAACGGGGTAGATCATTTTCTTCTCTAGAGTTGTGTGGGTCTTTTAATTTTCTCTAAAACTAATCTACACAGTTGTATTTGACTCCACCAAAATAAGTGAGATCTTTTCTCTCTACTAATGTGAGAATTATAGACTCATAGGCTAACGTGGGAATCTATATCATACAAAGTGAATATGCCATTTTGAATCCCATTTGTCGTTTATAAATATATAGATATAACATATAAACCGTTATACAATGACTATACATTATAGCAAAACGACTAGGCTATTAACTAATCCAACAAGTAGGAAGGTAGAGTCACTTGCTGACTCCTACAGTCCTCTGTGACATCTAGTTTTCAAAAATATTAAATAAATAATTAACGTTCCGTATGTTAGAGCTAGCCCATGTAAAGTCTTAGAGGGGAAGTGATGAGGACATAACCTCAATGGATGCACCCACTGTCACCTCTACTATCACTACTTCAACTACATTCTTCATAAAGAACAAAAGGAAGTCTATCAAAATCGTCAAGAATAAGCGAGATTCAAGTTCAACCTCTCGGGAGAAGGAGGGAATAAAGTTCATGTGACCATAATGATGTATCACATGGATTGGTGCTATATCAAGAGTTTTTCCACGTCATTTTTGGTCCAAGAAGAGCTAGAGATCAAGTTCCACAAGATCTGAACCCTGATTCGGATTGCTGAGATAGTTATGATTTCAAACGTCTATATCTCGGGTATACGGACTCTAATTTGGGTGATCTTGGAATCTTTGGAAAGGTTATCTCGTGCTCTTTCCAACCTGTCTGGCCTTATCTCTAAATTTCTTACGAGCACACCGCAATTGCTAAAATAGTCTGGGATTGTTTCTAAAACAGATCACCTCTTCTCTTTATATAACCCCTAGGATTCTCTCTTTAAGTTTTGAGTTTCATTGAGTGTATAACTACTGCTACATTATCGCATGTACAAGTCGTGTAGAACTATCATCTTGTTTAGATCGCTAGTGAAATCCCAATATATTTTCTTCTAACTCTTGTCCCAAATTAATACTCATAATTTCATATTGCAATTTAGCATAGTTCTTGCTGGTTCTTCGGTTGCTTGCAGGAACTTGAATTTCGTTGTTCAGGTTGGTCGTGCCTACGACAAGGTCGATAACTATCGAAGATTGGTTTAACAATTGCTAAGGTGTATCATCGCATACGGTAGTCGGATCGTCAAGGTCAACCTCCACCAAATCGATCGCTACATTTGTCTCATCGAAAGATCGGACCACTGTCTCACCAAGTGGTATTAGAGCTCAAGTTGCTCGGTGAGAAATTTACCGTTCATAGTTTAGATCTGTTCTATCAATCGTCCAGAAAAAGCCTACAAAAAAATAGTAGATTAGTTTACCCGCTGTCCAAACCAATGTAAACCTCGCAATTTTCATCGTAGTTCTTGTGTTGTTGAACTTTGCTGCATTGATCGTGTTGAGTTGCTGGATTTGATTGGTTCATAGTCAAAAATTTTATACTAGATCAAACTTCTTTGTGTTGCTTCTAGTTCTTTCTGTAGAAAATCAGAAAATAAGAGAAGAGAAGAGTTGCTGCCATGGCAAGGTTTTTGCAGCCAATTTCAGCCGTGACAGCCCGTGCCACCACCCACCACTGCCGCTCATCCATCACCTTCCGTCGCCGTACGCTGCCAGGCCTACTGCCACCCCTCGCCACACACCCTAGCTGCTACCGTGACACCATCTTGCTGCTGTGACGAGGTCACCGCCATCAAGCTCCCTGCTGCCATGGGCCGAGCAGAAGAGCTAGTGCTAGTTGCATCTTGGTGTTAGCTCTAGTAGATTGGATCTGAGAAAGAAGAGGCAAGAGTCCAAGGGAAAGGAAAGTGAAGTTGTTTAAAGTTCAAATTGATAAATAAAGTCTTGCCTTATTTGATTCAGTCTCTATCTCTTGGGCAAGGACTTGGCCAACCTCAAGTACTCCTCCACGAACTTAAGAAGGCTTCTGGACGTCATATCCACGCAGATTTGGACTAGGATTCAAAGTTCGAACCGGTTTTGATTCGGATCTCAAATTAGAGCTCAATTTGGACTAAAAAAGGTGCCCAGAAAATTCTGAAAACATTCCAGAAAATCAGACATAATTTAAGGAGTTCCCAGATAAATTTTTAGCGTAATCAGACAAGTGGTTTGAGAGAAATCGCTGATTTAAGTTTCTGCTTGCTGCCACTTTCCTGCCGTGACACGATTTCTGTTATTTTTCATTGCCACGGCAGCGCTGCGGTAGAACATTGGTTTTTTGATTACTTGAGATATTTTGCTCCTTTAGGTATTTTCCTAAGGTATAAAAATATTCAAAACAATTATAAAAAGAATAAGAAGCCACATAGAGGCCAACTGTAAAAAAAAGGAAAAGAAATCTCATAAACTTACCTATTGCGTTCTCTCTTGCTTGTTTCACATCCGTTATTTCAGGATCTAGGCTCAGTTAAATTTTGCTCGTTCTAGTCTAAGTCCAGCAACTAGTACTAGTATTTTTGAGCATCTTTTCAACTTTACATAGTTACTTTGATCATTTGCTATCCTTGCTACCATACTGAAGCCAACCAAGCTCCACCTTCCTATATTATACTTTGTTTGGTCACCTTGGTAATCACTATATTAATCTTTTGATCATCTTTGACACCGCCAAAGGCTGATAACCAGTGCAACACGGTAATAATGGTAAGAGTTTGGTATTTGCTACAGAATTGTTGAGATTCCTTCCACCCCACACCCACACATTCTAGTAGTTAGTAGGAAGATATACTTGTGATTTATTTCCTTTATCTTTACTGACAATGACAGGTCACGGAGTAATCAGTTCTTAGGTTATATCTATAGTGGGAGATGTACCATATTTTGAGATAAGTGCTCCTTCATTACCGCCACGAAAGGTACCACAACGTGAAAAGGTACATGATCCTGTTATTTCTATGCCCATATTTGAGGGTTCTAATACGCCTGATTTCTATCTCGATTGGGAATTAGAACTCGATGAAATATTTGCTAGCCATATTTTTCGTAAGCATAAGCAAGTATGGGCTGCTATTAGTACATTCACTGATTTTGCTTCTATTTGGTGGGATGAATATTATCGATTATACCCCGATTATATACCTGCTAGTTGGGATGATTTGAAACTTGCTATGAGATATAAATTCGTACCACCATATTATACAAGTAATATGCTTCACAAATTGCAATATTTACAACAAGGTAGTGCCACCGTGGAAGAATATTATAATGTTCTACAAACTACTTTGTTTCGCTGTGATATAGAAGAATGTGAAGAAGCTACACTGAATAAATTTGTGAGATTCTTGAACTGTGATATTCAGGATATACTTGTGCATAAAGAATACTACCTCCGTTTCACAATGTAGGTTCATTTAGCCCTCTTCATTTTTATCAAAATGTAAGTTCATTTACACTCCCAATGCACATTTATATTTATTTTTTCCAGTCATACCCTTCATTAAATAGCCATATATAGTTACTCCTCCCTCTTTTTGATTTTTCCAATGCTGCAGTTAATAGGGGCAGAGATGACAATTCCACCCTTCTCTTGTTTGGTGTGAAAAAAGCTAGATGAACCTACATTATGAAACAGAGGTAGTATTATTCTATCAATTGTTTGTTTCTTCTTGCTTGCAAAGCTGAACAGGAAATAAAAAGACAGATACATGACGCAAGTAAACGCCCGATACAAGTCCCCACATCACGAGTTGTTTCAGTTGACCCTTCTAGTGCTCCACCAACCTTTGTTGCTGCACCCGCTGATATGATAGTCACACTGTCTCATCAGGAAGGAGTCATCCTAGGCGCCGCTTGCTGCTCCCTACTCCTATATAAGCTAGCTGACTCCTCTAAGTCATTTGAATTTTGTTTAGATTAAAATTTAGCTATAACTACTTTTCATGTATTCACTTGGTTGGCTAGATCAACCGTTAATGCCATTATCGAAACCCACTTTATTGAGTATTTCATCTATATCCGCAATATTTAGACTGCTATTTATTCAAAATATTCATGATCAAGTCATCCATGCTTCTAGCAGCGAGGCTAATAATGATTTCAGAGTTGGTTCAATGATTGCATGAAATAATTGTTGTCGTATGGTTATAGGTAGGTCTTGAGAATCATCTCTGTAAATTAATAGCTATCTTTCACATTGAAAGATCAAGACACCTAGTGTTACAATATGTTGTCATGTGATTAAGCACTTGCATAAAAGTTGTCACCTCCAACACTAACAAGCTATATGCATGCTTAAATTGTATAACTATCTTGTTAGCGCTCACTCAAGCACGGAAGCAAAGCAAGACACCTCCCATATTTGCAAGCACTTTTGAAGAAAAACCATGCTTTTTTTTACATAAGCACTCATCTAATCATGTACTCCCTCCATGTCATAGTATAAGTTGTTTTAAAATCTATGGAGGTTAAACATTTTTAGATTTGAGCACAAATATAGAATAGATTACCAATATCTACAACACTAAATTAATATTAGTAGATTCATCATGAAATATACTTTCATAACGTATGCTTAGTTTTATTTGAAACAACAATGTCATCTTAGAGACCACGTCAATATCTAAAATGACTTACCTTGCTCCAAGGTGGGACTCTTAAATACATAAGCTTTTTTAGCGGTAACATAAATAAAGAAGTTAAAGTAACCATGATAAAAGCTTCTGTTCTCTCTTAATGTGTGTAATTTTGTCAAGTAAAATCATTTAACAGCACTTTAGCTTCTATAGGTGGTGCTAACGGATGAGACAAATATAGCTAGAAAATTAAGATATAGAGAGAAATTTAATGGTTCCATCTTAATTAGCACTTACTTTAGGTGCTAAGGGGACGCATATGGTCAAATCCACGAGGCTGCTAAAATTTCTGTGCAATGTTTGGAGACAATATTCAAGACACTCTTTCAGCATCTCTAAGTACTAAATAGACACTAAAGGAGAGAGGAACTGGTGCTAAGAGATCGGAATGTATATACTAAGATGAAAAAGCTTAGCAAACAATGCTAAACGGTTTTTTCTCTTTCTCAATATGTATATATTTTATTTTAAATAAAATATTTAGCAACACTTTATCCTCTATAAATAGTGTGTTAGAAATAACTAAAAATTGAAATAGAAAGAGAAAGTCGATATATCCATCTTAGACCTAACTTAGGTGGTAAAGGATGTGGATGCTTTGGAGGGGAAAAACACAGGATGGAGGCTGCTAATTAACCATGTAAGACCTGTGTCTCGAAGTTAGAATGGTACTATGCAACCAAGTTAAATCATCAATTCTCGTGACATAAGCCTGCAAGATTGCATGACTACGGTCCACTTTCTTGGCATGCATCCATGCAATGCAATTCTCGTAAAGCGATTTTCCTCGGGTTTAATTTTGTAAAAATATCTTGGTAATGACTAACGAGCAAAAGCTGCCGTTGACAACACTCCAAAATATATTCCATACCCTTGAAACGCATGAGAAAACTTCAACATCTCATGAGCTGTTGCCTGTTGGACACCTATTTCATGATAGCTATACAGGCGTTCACGCTAGCTGCCCTCGGTTTGTAAAAGTCAAACATATATTAGGAGCGAGTTTAATCAGTGGCCATCAAAGAACAAAGACGTACGACTTTTTATGCATGTTTTTTTTTCCTTTTGGCGAAGTGCCGTGATTATATTAATTCAGAGGAATAATCATTTGCCGAACAAACTATGATAGAACGAAAATTACAACGCAGCACATAGGGTTCAACCTACTTTCATATCCTTCCTTTCTTCCGACGAGATCCACGGCGCCTGGTGCACAAAGAATGGAGGAGACACTTGAGTTTGATACGCTGTAGTATTTTTTTTTAAACCCAGCGGTAAATTTACCTAGAGTTCCCAAGAGGAAAACTGGCGAAAATCAAGATTAAGCCTTGCCTAAAGACAGAGCACTACCGGCCGACCTGGCCACTAACACAGACTTGACACATATTGTTGAGAAGATCCGTCCGTCGAGGCCACCCTGAAGGATCGAGGATGATATCTAGAGAGAGGGGAGGTGCATAAACTCTTTCCAGAAATTGGTCCAATGACTGAAGCCGGTACCAAAACGTGCTCTTTTCTCAAGAGGCTTACCGATGTGAGGCCTTTCTATCTTTTTGGTAGCTCTTCACCTTGCAGTAGACGAGCTCTATCCTTCACAAATACTTGGGTCGATTCACACCTTCTTGAATGCTCTCCAAGAACTCTTAACCTTCTAGGAGGTGCCAACCTCCAAGAGTAAGAAGAACAACTGGAGTTTGGAGAGATCCTCTCGCTAGATGCTCAATTAGATCTAACTATTTTCTCTCTTTTCTTCCCTCTCAAAGAATGACACTTAGAAGTGAAGATGAGATCTCAAACAGAGGAGGAAAGGAGTGAGCGAGCAAGGGTTAATCCCAGCTGGAGTGGGTGGGGCTATATATAAGAATCTTAAATAACTAGCTATTATGTGACTTTTTGCTTTGTGCGAATGCCCCAGTATTCAAATCAAATGCTAGTTTGTGTTGCTCGAAGCACGAAACCATGCCATTCGGAGGTTCCGAATGATTCAAATTTCAAAGGAATTTTAGCACCTAGAGGGTTTGGATAAAATATGTTTGGAGGAACCAGACAGAAAAGGTGTTCTGTTTAGAGAAGAAAACACTAGTTCGGATGCTCCAGACAACACACACTCAGAGTGTCTGGAGGTTCCACACTTAGTGAAATAGAGAACCAGCTAGTTTCTTTGGAGGGTCCGGACACACATCTCTCGGAGTGTCTGGACGAGATCAGCACACAAGACAGAGAAGCTAGGTTTTTCCTTCAGAGTTTCCGGACAGAAATGACTTGGAGAGTCCAAACCAAGAAAAATGCCTCTAGAAACATGCAAGATGACAACTTGGAGGCTCTAGACAAACTCAACTCGGAGGTACTGGACAACTGAAACACTCTTTGGATAGAGACTTTGAAAAGCTTCAGAGGTTTTGAACAGAAACTACTCTGAGGCTCCAGATAGAAGATATGCTTCTAGACAGAAGACTTGACGAACTTCGGAGACTCGGGACCAACACGGTGGCTTTGGGCAAAAGGAAATGCTTCTAGATAGAAGAAATTTGAACTCTCGAAGAGTCTGGAAGGGCACCGCTCGGTGGCTCCGGGCAAAGGATATACTTCTGCACATAAGCCAGATGGAACACCAGAAAGTCCGAGCCATCACCACTTGGTGGCTCTAGAGAGGCAAAGGTCACACACACACACACACATTCATTAGAGGTTCTGACCGACTAGTCCAAATCCTCCGGGAGCACTTAGAATCTTGTGTGGAGAGAACTTATGGAATTCTAGAGAATAAGAAATTGAAACCTACTGAGCATCACATAATAGAAATCCACCCTAGCTAGTGTCTTTCTCCCCCCTTTATAATACAACTTGCCTATCACTCAATGTAATTCTTTGAACCACTAAAATAGCGAGAACATGATCCTTAATCTTCTATCCATGCAAGCCATATCTTCTTCAATATCTTTAGGGGTCGTCAATACCATGCCTTTGGGACTAAAACCTGATCAACACTTGACACACTCATTGGTCCCTTAATCATTTTGTCATTAATCATCACAACCCACTTAGCGGGCCTAGATGCACTTTCAATCTCTCAGTTTTTATTGATTGATGACAACATGATTAAAGCTTCATACATGGATTAAAAGAAGTTCTTTTGAATTATTTGGTATAGATTGAGCTCCTCCTAAATATGTGCATTGTAAGATTTGCCATGAATGCAAATGCACATATCAATGAGGAAATTAAGGGAGCTCCCCCTATATCGTAGAATCCGTGAGTGTGCATAATACAATAAATCATATAATATGATAAACTATGCACGAGTGAAGTGAGCATGGCAAAGTGATGCATGTAGATAAGCATTAAGCATAGCATCCAAGAGTATCATATGAAACAACCATGTTACCCAAGAGAATAGATTTTAGAAGACAACAAGGTTAATCATAAGAACAAGTCTTGTAAGTCTCAAAATGCACTCACTATCTTGTAACTCTCTGAATGGCCCTAACTTAGAACTTCTCCCCCTTTGGCACCAAAAAACCAAAAAGAGGAAAGAAGACTATCACTCTGTAGGAGCAATGACCAGCAACGAACAGAGCCCTCCTAAAGCTATAGTAGAGGTGTCGGGGTCGATGATGGAGGTCGGTGTAGAGGCCGGAGCAGGAGCTGGTGGTGTCACCATTTTAGGAGCTGGAGCTATGGTAGCAGTAGAGGTCTCAGGATGGAACTTAGGGGTGAACCCTGTGCAAACTCCTCGACTCAGACTCTGACTGAGAGCCACTCTATGAAGGGACCAGCGGCTGACTCAAGATAGGTCTTCAAGGCCTAGTACATAATCAGATGGTTCTTCTCCATCCTAGCCATCCTCTCATGTAGAGACTTTTGAGATGCGCAAAGGTACTCAAGCATCCTCTTCCTAGTTTGAGGAATCTGAATATATGGGGCATATGGGGCTAACAACTTTTGCTTGATGGTAGCAAGGGACATCTTAGTGAAGATGAAATCCATGATGTTGAACGGCTTGCTCCTATCGATAGCATCCAATAGTTTGAGAGTATGAGAGTTGATGTTTATGGAGTCTCCAACCTTTGAAGCCACTATGTTCCTCATCAATTTGTTCAGGTTGCCAACCCTTGATGCAATCCACTCATGCCCCCTTCACAATCTTTAGAGCATTGTTATCATAGAAGTGGCTAATGTTATCGCTGGATTGTGCAAACTCTCTATTTGGACTAAACGTGTGTAGGATCGCTAGAAAAGGGGCATATATGGATATATTTGGAAACTACTCGTCAAGAGGAGTGCCCACAAAGAAACGAGACCCCGAACAGAGACTCTAGTGGGCAAAGACGACTAGTGGTACGACTGGCACCGCCCATATCGCATGGTCGTACCACTGGTGTATGACATCACCACGTCAAATCAAGCAATCTTTATTAAGAGATCTCGATGAGAATCACAATGGTTATTTTAGAAAACCCTAAACAACACATCTGATCTATATAAAGAGAGGGAGAGGACGGGCGGATGGAGAGGACCAACAAGGAGAGGAAGGAAAATAGAAGGAGGGACCTCATGCAGTCACCACCGTTTCTCAAACCCTAGCCGTCATAGATTTGTACTCTCTCCATTACTATTTCCAAGAAGCAAGTTTGTAAGACGGTTTAAGTATTTTAATCCAAGTACTTTTCCCTTTTATCTCCTTGTTGCAATGTCTTCCATTGATTTGATCTTGGTAATTTCTATGGATCGTGAGTAGTCCCCTATAGGTTTTGGGAGGAGAATTAGCTTAGTAGATTAAATATTATTTTTATTAGATTATGTTTATTTTCTATCTTGATTTCTCAATATATTTGTCTCGTATGATCATTTTGATAATAGGTGCCCAAGGCGAATATTAGGGGGGACTTGTGGTAACCTTCGAAGCGAAAGTGACAACGATGTGAGGAGGAGGGAACCATGAGGGGACTCTAGGGAGACCCGACACAGTTATAATGCTTTAAGAGTTGGTCTAGCTCACGCCTTAATAATTTTGGTGATACGGCGGATGTTGACATCGAGATTGGACAATAGATCCTATGAGTAAGCGGATGTCAACATAGGTGAATTACGGATTTGTCACTCACTTGATCATTTATCTTGGATTATTTGTGCAATAATATTTATACTAGTGATCCATGTAATAATATTCTAATCTGTAGGTGAAACTCACTCCTAAGCCTATCCTCATCATATTAGCAAGCTCCATTTAATTTATGTATTTTTAATTTCTGCTTTTATTATTATTCACATAGTTTTATCTTCACAATTTATTTAAAGTTTTATCTTCACAATTTATTTAAAGGACAACACCATCTTTGAATTGATAAATTGTCTTTCCATAACTTAGTTTTATTTTATGCAACTTAGTGAAAATCAAAAAGAAAATTAGTTGATAATTGTTCTTTACCTTGATAATTGTTCTTTACCTTAGTTTTATTTAATTTTGCAAACGTTGATAATTAAGTTAAAGATGGTTGATCGTAAATTTGGTGATTTCCCTAGTCTAGCTAGTGCGGATTACTTATGGGCACCAATCACTTAACTTGTGGTTACTGCTGAAAATTTTGAGATTAAACTTGCTTTATAAAATTTAGTTCAAGAGAATCAATTTGGAGCAACTGCTAATGAGGATGCATGAATGCATCTTCACACCTTTATTGAAATATGTGATATGATGAGAGAAAGGGATGTAGCACCAAATATTATTAAGCTTAAGTCATTTCATTTGTCTTTGAGAGGAAAAGGAAAAGAATAACTGCTTTCCATATCAGCTAGTAGCATAGATTCATGGACTAAATGTTGTGATATATTCATGTCTAAATTTTTTCCACTTGCTAGAATGATGCAATTAAGATCACAAAACAGGATTTCGATAAGAAGACAGAGAACTTGTTGCTTTGGCATGAGAATGCATGAATGAAGCTATTAGAAACTGTCCTAGTCATGGAATTCTTGAATGGCTTATGCTACATACATTTTAGGGGGTGTTTGGTTGGGCTTTTCAGCAGCTTTTCACTGGAAAAAGCTGCAGTCCAACCAAACGGCCAACTTTTCAGCAGCTTTTGCCAACGGTAGCTGTGGGCTTTGTAGTGTAAATTCAGCTGTTTGGAAAAGCTGCCTTCTACCAGCTTTTTGCAATGTGCTAAAGTTTCAGTGCTCATTTTCCAAAATATTATAGATGGTTTGGATCAACCAAAAGCCATATGGTCACTTTCCCATAGCCACAACAGCTTTTCCAAACAGCCAGCCAACAGCAGCTTTGTCAACAGTCACAGCCCAACCAAACAGGCCCTTATAATGTTCTTAACCAAATTTCAAGGAATATGCTAGATACAGCTGCAGGAGGAACATTTATGACAAGACTAGTGGTAGACGTTTGAAAATTGCTTGATGATATGCTAGAAAATCATGTCCAATGGTACACCGAGCGTTCAACTTCATCAACCAAGAGAGTGAATGCCATTGAAGGTAATGGAGGTAATAATGATCTAGCTAGTAAGATTGAAAGCTTATTGCCATGATGACACTAGTAAATGAAGACAATATTTCTATGAATATTGGAAAACCTGTAAAGACCATCCTTGTAAGTATGCCTTCCAGTTTGAGATCAACTTTGAGCACTTGACCAAAGACAACCTTGCATCTCATGCATACATGTAGGTTTGCATCCCATGAAAGGGGCCCTAAAGCATGATTATTAAGCTAATTAACTCAAACCAAACTAATGGGTAAACACATTATCTCATGAGATCATTGCTGGTATAGCTATTTAGGGATGTGAAACCTTGCTGAAAGTTACTATTTAATTGGAGTTTCATTCGAACCAACTTTTGTTTAACCTATTACTCAAAAATTTAACCTATAGCTCGGATAGATTGTATTCTAACATGTAATAGCTTAGAGGATCAGTATGTATAGGTATATGGGAGCTTTTCTGCAAATTCTTCCAAACTCCAAAATTCCTTGAATCACTAGCAAATTCAAAGTCTAGATTACAAACTCATTTAAATCAAAAATTAAAAAGTAAAGAAAGAATCTATTTCTTCTCCTTGTTCTGGGGCGACGGCCCACTTCTCCTTTTCTCTCCCGCACAGCACGCAGCGCCGCGCCTGCCCTCTTCTTCCCCACGGCGCTGCCGCGCCATCTCGGCTGCCAGGCGGGCCCCGCCCGCAGTCCCCCATCGCCGCGTGGCCAGGGCGCGCGTCCGCAGCACCCCGACGGCGCCTCCGCTCTCTCTCTCCACAACCCGCGGCCCCAGCTGCCAGACCACCACCGACACGTGGTCGGACGCACGTAGCACGCGGCGGCCGGCGAGCTCACCGATGCCTCCCTCCGCTCCCTCGGCCTCCCCGTCCACGCCCCATATAAACCCATCTCGGGCGCGCCGGACCGTCCTTTTCCTCCCTCCTCTCTCACTGCTACCATCACCGAGAGCAGCAACCGCCGCCGCCATTAGCTCCGGTGCCGAGCTCCTCAACCGACGGTCGCCGAGCGGGAGCAGCTCCGGGGCGCTCTCTCGCCCACTCCAGTGGAGACACCATCCATCCCGCCGAGGAGTCCGACGGCGAGCCTTCCCCTTCCATTGCCAAGCTTCGCTTTCTCTATCTCCCTCTCATTTTTGTTTCTTTGCTGCATCAGGTGCTCGCGGAAAACTCCACCGGAGCGGCCTCTCCCTTAACTCCGGCGAGGTCCGAGCTTCTCTGGCGAGCCGACCTTCCTGTGGCGAGCATCGGCTGCAAACCTTGGCATTTCCTCACCTGGGTGAGCACTCGCTCGGTCGGCCACCTCCTGTTCTTGCATGCAACATATTTAGTTGAGACAAGTTCTAACCGCAGTATTGAATACTCTGATAACCGGTTAATTAGTTAGTTAGTCCATGGGGGGGAGTTAAGTAGTTGGTTATTTAACCATCTCATTGGTTAATCGCTCACGTGTGCTGCTGCTTAGTTAATTCGCTGATTAGTTTTCGGTTTCTTCAGTTTGCCTAGCTAATGTTTGGCTTCAATTAGTGAACTAATCAACTAGTTGCTAACCCACGTTCTAAACAAATCCATTCTGCTAATCTCTCAGATGCTATGCTGAACATCTGGTTACCAATTTATTTAACCAATCAATGTGGTCGATCTGTTCTTGTCTTAATATGTGCAGCAAACTGAGAAAAACAGGGTATAAACATAAGAGATTATTAGCTAAACTAGGGTTAGCATAAGAATCAGCATGTATATGTATATATGCCTAACCTCGGGTATTTACATGCTGTGAACAACCTTATGTAATAAACATATATATACACAGTGGGCGACTAATATCTAATCTGAGAACAGTAATTGCAATTGCATTTAGATTTTGGTTTTTGCAAGGGTGACAATTGTTAGGGAAGCTAGTGTAAAGTAGTTGCAAATAATTGAATTGTTAGATCAGTAACACTCCGATTCCCAAATTGAGGATTTAGTATTCTTAATTTCTATCTTGAGTACCAGGTGTCCAGGCTAGGATATTTCTTAACCAAGTAATAACCACTCTCATTTGATAATACTGCTACTCCTGCACCTTTAGTACTCCTAATTGTTTAAATGATGGAGGTACCAAAGATACTAGTATACAGCCAATAATAATAATATACAAGTATGTCCTTTTTTCTTTTGTTTCACCTTCCAACCCCATTACTTAGTTAATTGCGAAGATAATCGAATCTTCTTCTTTACTGAGAAAAATACGACAAGAAGATCTTAAATCTGAACTAAGCTGCTAATGTATATGTAGGTCACTCCAAGGTCAATTTGAGTAATTCGGATGTGCTTATTTCTCAAGAAAGTAATTCATCATTGCTGAATTCTAAAATACATGTGTATACCATTCTTACTTCGGGAATGGGAGGCTTTTGATCCTCAAATCCATACCTAAATAACCCTAAGTACGACTACATTACAATTTAGAATGTTAGTTTCGCATTCTTACTTCGTACCATGTAGAATGCATTGCATACATCCCATCATTTCCAAAACTTCAGCGTTTCTTATTTGCTCTTTTTGCTTGTTCGACATTTGGATATTTATTCGTTAGAGTCGAACAACGAGGGATTTACCGAGGGTGATCACCAGCAGGAGAATTATCCCGAACAATCAGGCAAGCTTGCACGCTTGTTGAATTAATTCCAGTTACTCTTATGCGTGCTTGTTCAATTTATGACGTGTGGCTCGAATACTTCCAATTGTTGGCTGTGATGTGTGGTTACTAGCATGAGTAGGTTGCTCATGTGGGTGTTTGGCATGGATGTGTCCTTTAAAACACCTTAACGAAAACTTGAACCCTTCGGGGAATTGTGAGAGACGGGATCGGGCCCGTGGAAGACTTGACGAGTAGCCGCTCGCATGATCTTACCATAGTGGCCAATCCTTGAGCTGGCGAAGGTATGATTCGATATGAGTTAGGAAGGGTAATGGTCGGCCAACCTTTACCCTCGACTGTATCGGGGTACCTTCGTTCGAGGTGAAGGTGATAGTAGTCACCTCCCTCGACTAAACTCGATCCGGGATAGCCGTCCCGGAATCCCTCTAATGGCTAGGAGGTCTTAGAGGGAATAAAAGGAATTGATTGTGATTGTAGTCACCTATTGGTTGTAGCCAATTATATTAACATGGGATAGAGTATTGAGTTGTAGCTCATCTCTAGTGTTAATATTTCTAGATTGCTATTTGTTGGTAGCAATTGGATGCTTTGATATGATGCTATTGGTGTAGCTTCAGATCTGGAATTACTGGTTAATCTGATGGAAATTCAAGTTGAAGCTTGAGTATGTGGTTATTTCTTTTGCTATGTATGAACTGGATGCCAAAGATGGTAGTCTTTAGTTTAATTCTGCTGAAATTGAATTGTATTCCTTCTACCGTCATTTAATTGTCTAGTATGCTTAAGTTTAACTTGGAATAAGCAACTGCATCTTGCGAGTACGAAAGTACTCACTCGGGAATTCAAATCCTGCAGGTGACCCTAGCCTTGACGACTTTTACACTGCTGAAAACGATGTTTGTGATGCTTAATACTGCAAGATTATCCACCTTGGTCTAGCGAAGGGTTGTATAGCTTTTGGGAGATGATTTTAGTCAATCATCTCTACTTTTATTCCGCTGTTCCGCTGCTGTTTTTGGGCCTATGTTATGCTGGAAATGACCCGTAGGTCATGTAATATTGAAACTAGGATGTCTCCTTGGTATGGATGACATGTATTACCTTTAAACCCCTCTTATGTAGAGTTTTGTGATGATATACGAGTTGTTTCCAGGGCTGCCCATGTGCAATGCGTGTATGTGATGAAGCACTTGGGTATGTCGTGAAGAATTACAGCGGTTCTCCCCTTTCACTTGTTAAAGCAGATATCGGTTGAGTGACCCGCTGGCTGAGATGCTGTGCCGGCCAGGCAGGGTGTGGGCTGATCCTATCGGGCTTTCGAGCGACCCACTAGCTTCCGAGTTAGGTTAGGGTGTGGGTAGGATCGCCGGGCTCCTCCGTGTTGTTTTGTCCAGTGGGGTCGAGAACAACTTTAACTCTTCACAGGATTTTGAAATCTTATGTGACTTTGGGAAGTTTTGTCGCTTCCGGCCGGCTTGCGTTGGGCAGGTGTCGGATCACTCCGCCTCGGTGAGTACGGCGTAGGTACCGTGCCACCAGGTCGACTGGTCCTTCGGTCCTTGGCGATGATCCGTTCCCCTAATCATATCTGATTTCGGGTCCGTTACAGCTTGGTATCAGAGCCGAACTGACCGTAGGATAAACCTTGCAGGTGGTCGTTAGTTGTAGGACTTGGAGTCTCCAAGAAAATTATTTGTGGAAACTAAAACCTATTTGTGAAAATCATAAGTAGATTTCCCCTTTTCTTCTTTTCCCCATCCATCTTAGATCTGAAATCTCCTCATCTATTGCATCTGATTTATGAATTGGATCTGACCTAAGTCATCCTTCCCCTTCTCTTCAGGATGGCTGAAGCATATGTCACCTTGGTGGGATCCTCTCACTGCCATGGAGTGAGCGGCGCTCCCACCCTCCTCCTTTGCATGCTCGCCTCCGCTGGTTATCAGTGGATGCCGGAGTATATGGTCTACCGCCACAATCGAAGCTTCGGGATGTCGGACTATGTTGCTTTCGTCCACATCCGCCCTGCCCAGTTTTCCCTTTGCATCATCCGCTGGTGTTTGACGGGCGCGATGGCTCTTATGAAGGAGCTGTCCAAGCTGCTGCTTTCAATGCCATGACCTTTCTCCGTTATGAAGACCTCAATTACAGTGAGTCTCCTTTCTGTTATCATGTGGGTCAGCAGGATCCCACATCGGAGCTTCTCGTGGATGAGTTCGTCCTCGAGCATAATCCTATTTTGGTGGAGCTGATCCCCACCTTGAAGATCACCCATCTCCTTTACCGTGCGGCAGCATATGATCGGGATGTGTATCATCACCGCCTTTGCCACGCGCTTGCCTTCATCGACGAGCACATTGGTTCGAGGAATGCTCCAGCTGACCTTATGCAGGCTCGTGGAGAGTTTGCTCGCCCAAATGCTCTTGGTCATCGTCCTCCAGCACTTCTCTTTCCATGGGTCACCGGACCTCGCTATGTGCCTCGTCATATGTTGGCCATGGCTGTTCCGAGGCCCCATCGTGCTACCTATGGACCAGTTTCGGGAGAGTTGCCGGCTGAGCTTCAAACCCCGGTGCCGATCCCTCCCGCTGGAGCCCTTTTCCTTGCCCTCCACCCCGGAGTGGAGGATGCTATTCCCTGAGTTCAGCGCGTATGTGCGCTGTTTTGCTTTTGCTATAGGAGCTAGTTGAAGTCTTTGTGTCAAAGACTAGAGCTCTACCCTTGTAAATTGGTTAATGGACTAAGCACTTTCATATGTATTGATGGCTACGATGTTTTGGATACATGATGTGTTGTAAAATTTCCGCTTCGGCGATGTAAATTGCAGCCATTTGTAAACCTCCCGTATGCTATATGTATGAAATGTGTTAGTTGTTAACTCTCGTGTCACCATTTCAATGTTGCCTTCTGGATGAATGCATTACTGATTTGAAATGAAGTTAAACATGTATTCTTGTTGTCCTACATGTTTACAATCTGTTACACGAGTCAGTGTTGTCTCATCCTGCTGCAATCTTATTCATGTCTTGCAGGATGTCTGGAAACGGGTCAGGTGGTGAGCATGGAGCAGCCCATGGTGCTCCTCCGCCCCCTCCCACTCCATCGTTGGCTGAGGTGCTCCTTCAGATGGAGCACAATCGTCAGGACCAGAATCGCATTCTCGAGACGCTCGTCCAACACATGGACAGGTCTTCTGCTTCAAGCCAATCCCGAGGAGGATTCTCGGAGTTTCAGCGCTATTCTCCTCCAACCTTCTCAGAAGCTGAAGATCCTATGGAAGCCGATGATTGGCTTCGAAATCTGGAGAAGAAGTTCACTCTTGCTCAATGCTCCGATCGGGACAAGGTTCTCTTTGCAACATATCTTCTGGAAGGAGCCGCCAGTGCTTGGTGGGACAATCTCCTTCTCACTCAACCCTCTGGCAAGGACATGACCTGGAAGGAATTCACCAAAACCTTTCGCAGTGCTCACATCCTAGAAGGACTTATGGACAACAAGAGAGAAGAATTTCTGGCGCTGAAACAAGGCAATAGCTCCGTCACCGAGTACCTCCATACCTTCAATCGTCTAGCAAGATATGCAGCTAGCGAGGTTTCCTCCGATGAAGCTCGCCGAAGAAAATTCATGAGGGGCTTATCAGACACGATGCAGAATGAGCTATCCATGCTGGATTGTCCAGATTTCGAGTATTTGGTCAACAAAGCCCTTATTAAGGAGAGCAAGCTTAAGCCTCTGGAGCTCTCTCGTAAGCGCGAGAGAGAGGCCTCAAAATCAGCAAGCAGTAGCTATCAGAAACCCCGCTATGCGCCGCCTTTTGCACCTCGGTTTCAAACTCCACCACCCCCACGTCAAGGTGGATATCCTCCGCGGCCACAAGCTCCAACATACCAGCCCCGTCCTCAAGGGAGTTCACAGGGAACCAGCCCTGCCTATCCACATGTTAATTGCTTCCGATGTGGTCAACGGGGTCATTATGCGAGCAAGTGCCCTCACCCTCCAGCCACCAATTCTCCAGCGCCTCCCCCACCACGAGGACCACCGAAGAATGGTCCTCAAGTTCAGAGGCAACCACCTAATCATCCTCAAGGTGCAGCCCGTGGTAGAGTTAACCATGTCACGACTGAGGAAGCCGAAGAAGCCACGGATGTCGTTATCGGTACGCTGCTTGTTAACTCAACTCCTGCAAGCGTACTATTTGATTCCGGAGCATCTCATTCTTTTATATCTAGTGGTTTTGCTGAGCATCATGGCATTCCATCCAAACCTTTGTGCATTCCTCTTATAATTCAAACACCCGGCTCGGAAAGGAGGGCTGAGCAGGAATGCGAGGATGTTAAGATAGATATAACTGGGGTGAATTTTCTGCAACCCTCATCATGCTCGGTCCAGCGAGCATTGATGTAATCCTCGGTATGAATTGGCTGTCCAAGCATGAAGCAAGGATCGATTGTGCCCGCAGGACTATATCCCTTACCAGCCCTGACGGTGGAAATCTCGAAGTTGCTCCGCAGCTTTATCAACCTCAGCTTTATACTCTTAAATGCACCCAAGCTCCGTCAATTGAAGAAGTTCCAGTGGTCTGCAATTTTCCGGATGTTTTTCCCGAGGAATTGCCGGGCATGCCACCCGACCGCAGTGTGGAGTTTGTTATCGAACTTCCACCTGGAACTGCTCCTATTTCAAAAAGGCCATATCGAATTCCTCCTAATGAATTAGAAGAAATGAAGAAGCAATTGAAGGAGTTAGAAGACAAAGGGTATGTTAGGCCCAGCTCATCTCCTTGGGGTTGTCCCGCAATGTTTGTGAAGAAGAAGGACGGTTCTCTTCGTATGGTTGTCGATTATCGTCTGTTGAATGAAGTTACCATCAAAAATAAGTATCCCCTTCCCCGGATCGATGATCTCTTTGACCAATTGACCGGCGCCTCCGTATTCTCCAAGATTGATCTCCGTTTGGGATACCACCAAATCAAAATCAGATCGGAAGATATTCCAAAAACAGCTTTTACTACTCGTTACGGCTCGTACGAGTATACTGTAATGTCTTTCGGTCTCACCAATGCTCCATCCACCTTTATGCAACTTATGAATTCCGTCTTCATGGAGTATTTGGATAAGTTTGTGGTCATTTTCATTGACAACATACTCATTTACTCCCCATCTGAAGAAGAACACGCCAACCACTTGCGCTTGGTGCTCGAAAAGCTTCGCGAACACCGTCTTTATGCCAAATTCTCTAAATGTGAATTTTGGAAAAGCCAAGTTGAGTTCTTGGGTCATGTGTTATCAGCGGACGGTGTCGCGGTAGACCCAAGCAAGGTCCGTGCCGTTCAAGAATGGAAGCCATTTAAGTCTGTCCATCAGATCCGAAGCTTCCTCGGGTTAGCGGGATATTATCGCCGCTTCATCAAAGGATTCTCTTCCCTCGCCAAACCTTTGACCGAGCTACTCAAGAAGGACAAGAAGTATCTCTGGTCTCTCAAATGTGAAGAAAGTTTTCAGAAGCTCAAGGAGAAGCTAACCAGTGCTCCTGTCTTGGTTCTTCCTGACATCCACAAAAACTTTGAAATCTACTGCGATGCTTCCCATCAAGGTCTTGGGTGTGTTCTTATGCAAGAGGGCAAAGTGGTCGCTTATGCTTCCCGTCAACTTCGTCCTCATGAACTCAATTATCCCACTCATGACCTAGAATTAGCAGCAGTGGTCCATGCCCTGAAAATCTGGCGGCATTACCTCATCGGTAATCGCTGCGAGATTTTTTCCGACCACAAAAGTCTGAAGTATTTGTTCACCCAACCAGATCTGAACCTGAGGCAAAGAAGATGGTTAGAGCTCATCAAAGATTATGATATTGGTCTCAATTATACTCCCGGCAAAGCTAATGTTGTGGCCGATGCATTAAGTCGAAAAGCTTATTGCAATAATTTAGCGATTCAGGAGCAACAGCCACTCCTTTGTCAGGAATTTCAACGGCTCAACCTTGAGATGGGAGAGCAAGGTTTCCTCGCTGCCCTTGAAGTAAAACCTTCTCTTGAAGATCAAATTAAAGCCGCTCAGCTCACAAGTGCCGGAATCCGTAAAATCAAGGAGAAGATGAAAGCCGGAACCGCCGCTTGTTTTTCTGAGGATGAACATGGAGTCCTTTGGTTCGGCAAGCATCTTGTCGTGCCCAAGGATGATGAGTTAAAATCTCTTATTCTCCAGGAAGCCCATGATTCCCCTCTTTCCATACATCCTAGCAGCACTAAAATGTATCAAGACCTACGGCAGCGATTTTGGTGGACTCGGATGAAACGAGAGATCGCCAAATTCATTTCTGAGTGTGATACTTGCTGTCGTGTCAAAGCTGAACATCAGCGAGCAGCAGGTACCCTCCAACCCCTTCCCGTGCCCGAGTGGAAATGGGAAGAGATCGGTATGGATTTCATCGTAGGCCTTCCAAAAACTCAGAAGGGTCACGATGCTATTTGGGTCATTGTCGATCGCCTCTCCAAAGTGGCACATTTCATTCCAGTCAAGACCACATTCAAAGTGAGCCAGTTAGCTGATCTCTACATGTCCCGAATTGTTTGTCCCCATGGAGTCCCGAAGCGGATAGTTTCTGATCGAGGCTCCCAGTTCGTTAATCGATTTTGGAAATCTCTCCATGAAGCTATGGGGACTCGCCTCTCCTTCAGCACCGCATATCATCCACAAACTGGAGGTCAAACTGAGAGAACCAATCAAATCTTGGAAGATATGTTGAGATCATGTATTCTTTCTTTTGGTTCCAACTGGGAAAAGGCATTGCCCTATGCTGAGTTCTCCTATAATAATAGCTATCAAGCTAGTCTCGGTATGGCGCCTTTTGAAGCCCTGTATGGAAGAAGATGTAGGACTCCCCTTAACTGGTCCGAAACCGGGGAGCGCCAACTCTTTGGACCTGACTTCATAAAAGAAGCTGAGGCTCAAGTCCGGATCATTCGGGAAAGACTTCGAGCTGCCCAATCTCGTCAAAAGCAATATGCTGACCCAAAACGAAGGGAGATTACATTTGAGATTGGTGATATGGCATATCTTCGAGTTACCCCATTCAAGGGTACCCACCGGTTCAAGGTCACCGGTAAATTGGCTCCCCGATTTATCGGTCCCTTCAAAATTCTTGCCAAAAGAGGAGCTGTAGCATATGAGTTGGAGCTACCTCCTTCCCTATCTGGAGTGCATAATGTCTCCCATGTGTCTCAACTCCGAAGATGCCTCCGTCCTCCTGCCGCAGAAGCTCCTTTCGAAAATCTTGAGTTAAATGAAGATCTTTCTTATCGGGAGCATCCCATCCGTATTCTTGATGAGGCTGAGCGTCAAACTCGCCGTCGCTCCATCAAGTTCTACAAAGTCCAGTGGAGCAACCATACCGAAGATGAAGCCACATGGGAACGCGAAGATCTACTCCGAGCAGAATATCCCTCTCTCTTTTCTAACCGTTAGGAATCTCGGGTCGAGATTCTCTTAAGGGGGGTAGGCTTGTAAAGACCATCCTTGTAAGTATGCCTTTCAGTTTGAGATCAACTTTGAGCACTTGACCAAAGACAACCTTGCATCTCATGCATACATGTAGGTTTGCATCCCATGAAAGGGGCCCTAAAGCATGATTATTAAGCTAATTAACTCAAACCAAACTAATGGGTAAACACATTATCTCATGAGATCATTGCTGGTATAGCTATTTAGGGATGTGAAACCTTGCTGAAAGTTACTATTTAATTGGAGTTTCATTCGAACCAACTTTTGTTTAACCTGTTACTCAAAAATTTAACCTATAGCTCGGATAGATTGTATTCTAACATGTAATAGCTTAGAGGATCAGTATGTATAGGTATATGGGAGCTTTTCTGCAAATTCTTCCAAACTCCAAAATTCCTTGAATCACTAGCAAATTCAAAGTCTAGATTACAAACTCATTTAAATCAAAAATTAAAAAGTAAAAGAAAGAATCTATTTCTTCTCCTTGTTCTGGGGCGACGGCCCACTTCTCCTTTTCTCTCCCGCACAGCACGCAGCGCCGCGCCTGCCCTCTTCTTCCCCACGGCGCTGCCGCGCCATCTCGGCTGCCAGGCGGGCCCCGCCCGCAGTCCCCCATCGCCGCGTGGCCAGGGCGCGCGTCCGCAGCACCCCGACGGCGCCTCCGCTCTCTCTCTCCACAACCCGCGGCCCCAGCTGCCAGACCACCACCGACACGTGGTCGGACGCACGTAGCACGCGGCGGCCGGCGAGCTCACCGATGCCTCCCTCCGCTCCCTCGGCCTCCCCGTCCACGCCCCATATAAACCCATCTCGGGCGCGCCGGACCGTCCTTTTCCTCCCTCCTCTCTCACTGCTACCATCACCGAGAGCAGCAACCGCCGCCGCCATTAGCTCCGGTGCCGAGCTCCTCAACCGACGGTCGCCGAGCGGGAGCAGCTCCGGGGCGCTCTCTCGCCCACTCCAGTGGAGACACCATCCATCCCGCCGAGGAGTCCGACGGCGAGCCTTCCCCTTCCATTGCCAAGCTTCGCTTTCTCTATCTCCCTCTCATTTTTGTTTCTTCGCTGCATCAGGTGCTCGCGGAAAACTCCACCGGAGCGGCCTCTCCCTTAACTCCGGCGAGGTCCGAGCTTCTCTGGCGAGCCGACCTTCCTGTGGCGAGCATCGGCTGCAAACCTTGGCATTTCCTCACCTGGGTGAGCACTCGCTCGGTCGGCCACCTCCTGTTCTTGCATGCAACATATTTAGTTGAGACAAGTTCTAACCGCAGTATTGAATACTCTGATAACCGGTTAATTAGTTAGTTAGTCCATGGGGGGGAGTTAAGTAGTTGGTTATTTAACCATCTCATTGGTTAATCGCTCACGTGTGCTGCTGCTTAGTTAATTCGCTGATTAGTTTTCGGTTTCTTCAGTTTGCCTAGCTAATGTTTGGCTTCAATTAGTGAACTAATCAACTAGTTGCTAACCCACGTTCTAAACAAATCCATTCTGCTAATCTCTCAGATGCTATGCTGAACATCTGGTTACCAATTTATTTAACCAATCAATGTGGTCGATCTGTTCTTGTCTTAATATGTGCAGCAAACTGAGAAAAACAGGGTATAAACATAAGAGATTATTAGCTAAACTAGGGTTAGCATAAGAATCAGCATGTATATGTATATATGCCTAACCTCGGGTATTTACATGCTGTGAACAACCTTATGTAATAAACATATATATACACAGTGGGCGACTAATATCTAATCTGAGAACAGTAATTGCAATTGCATTTAGATTTTGGTTTTTGCAAGGGTGACAATTGTTAGGGAAGCTAGTGTAAAGTAGTTGCAAATAATTGAATTGTTAGATCAGTAACACTCCGATTCCCAAATTGAGGATTTAGTATTCTTAATTTCTATCTTGAGTACCAGGTGTCCAGGCTAGGATATTTCTTAACCAAGTAATAACCACTCTCATTTGATAATACTGCTACTCCTGCACCTTTAGTACTCCTAATTGTTTAAATGATGGAGGTACCAAAGATACTAGTATACAGCCAATAATAATAATATACAAGTATGTCCTTTTTTCTTTTGTTTCACCTTCCAACCCCATTACTTAGTTAATTGCGAAGATAATCGAATCTTCTTCTTTACTGAGAAAAATACGACAAGAAGATCTTAAATCTGAACTAAAGCTGCTAATGTATATGTAGGTCACTCCAAGGTCAATTTGAGTAATTCGGATGTGCTTATTTCTCAAGAAAGTAATTCATCATTGCTGAATTCTAAAATACATGTGTATACCATTCTTACTTCGGGAATGGGAGGCTTTTGATCCTCAAATCCATACCTAAATAACCCTAAGTACGACTACATTACAATTTAGAATGTTAGTTTCGCATTCTTACTTCGTACCATGTAGAATGCATTGCATACATCCCATCATTTCCAAAACTTCAGCGTTTCTTATTTGCTCTTTTTGCTTGTTCGACATTTGGATATTTATTCGTTAGAGTCGAACAACGAGGGATTTACCGAGGGTGATCACCAGCAGGAGAATTATCCCGAACAATCAGGCAAGCTTGCACGCTTGTTGAATTAATTCCAGTTACTCTTATGCGTGCTTGTTCAATTTATGACGTGTGGCTCGAATACTTCCAATTGTTGGCTGTGATGTGTGGTTACTAGCATGAGTAGGTTGCTCATGTGGGTGTTTGGCATGGATGTGTCCTTTAAAACACCTTAACGAAAACTTGAACCCTTCGGGGAATTGTGAGAGACGGGATCGGGCCCGTGGAAGACTTGACGAGTAGCCGCTCGCATGATCTTACCATAGTGGCCAATCCTTGAGCTGGCGAAGGTATGATTCGATATGAGTTAGGAAGGGTAATGGTCGGCCAACCTTTACCCTCGACTGTATCGGGGTACCTTCGTTCGAGGTGAAGGTGATAGTAGTCACCTCCCTCGACTAAACTCGATCCGGGATAGCCGTCCCGGAATCCCTCTAATGGCTAGGAGGTCTTAGAGGGAATAAAAGGAATTGATTGTGATTGTAGTCACCTATTGGTTGTAGCCAATTATATTAACATGGGATAGAGTATTGAGTTGTAGCTCATCTCTAGTGTTAATATTTCTAGATTGCTATTTGTTGGTAGCAATTGGATGCTTTGATATGATGCTATTGGTGTAGCTTCAGATCTGGAATTACTGGTTAATCTGATGGAAATTCAAGTTGAAGCTTGAGTATGTGGTTATTTCTTTTGCTATGTATGAACTGGATGCTAAAGATGGTAGTCTTTAGTTTAATTCTGCTGAAATTGAATTGTATTCCTTCTACCGTCATTTAATTGTCTAGTATGCTTAAGTTTAACTTGGAATAAGCAACTGCATCTTGCGAGTACGAAAGTACTCACTCGGGAATTCAAATCCTGCAGGTGACCCTAGCCTTGACGACTTTTACACTGCTGAAAACGATGTTTGTGATGCTTAATACTGCAAGATTATCCACCTTGGTCTAGCGAAGGGTTGTATAGCTTTTGGGAGATGATTTTAGTCAATCATCTCTACTTTTATTCCGCTGTTCCGCTGCTGTTTTTGGGCCTATGTTATGCTGGAAATGACCCGTAGGTCATGTAATATTGAAACTAGGATGTCTCCTTGGTATGGATGACATGTATTACCTTTAAACCCCTCTTATGTAGAGTTTTGTGATGATATACGAGTTGTTTCCAGGGCTGCCCATGTGCAATGCGTGTATGTGATGAAGCACTTGGGTATGTCGTGAAGAATTACAGCGGTTCTCCCCTTTCACTTGTTAAAGCAGATATCGGTTGAGTGACCCGCTGGCTGAGATGCTGTGCCGGCCAGGCAGGGTGTGGGCTGATCCTATCGGGCTTTCGAGCGACCCACTAGCTTCCGAGCTAGGTTAGGGTGTGGGTAGGATCGCCGGGCTCCTCCGTGTTGTTTTGTCCAGTGGGGTCGAGAACAACTTTAACTCTTCACAGGATTTTGAAATCTTATGTGACTTTGGGAAGTTTTGTCGCTTCCGGCCGGCTTGCGTTGGGCAGGTGTCGGATCACTCCGCCTCGGTGAGTACGGCGCAGGTACCGTGCCACCAGGTCGACTGGTCCTTCGGTCCTTGGCGACGATCCGTTCCCCTAATCATATCTGATTTCGGGGTCCGTTACAAAACCTGAGCTAAATCTTGTTGAATCACTAGAAGCCATCAGTATGGATGAAAATTTGAGCAATGAAAATGAGGTAAAAGATGATGAATTTACTATCGACATTAAAAAGGCCTAGATCTCATGATAATGAGCATGATTATCAGGAATTCATTAAAAATGTTGCTTTGAAGGTTAAAGAATTAGAAGAAGAATTGATTAAAATGAATGAAAAACTACTCTTCCGACAAGGAGACATTTGGGAACCTATAATTGAAATTAATATTGGCTGCTCTATTGTTTGTGCTTTATGTGATCTTTAAGGTAGTATTTCAACTATTCTCAAATCTTTTTATGAAAAGCTTGGTCTTGGACCAATTGAAGATTGTGTAATGGATTGAATCTTGCTAGTTGAACTGATAAAAAGGCTGCAGGAATTAAAGAAGATGTTATTGTTATAGTTAAAGATTATCCTATTCTTATTGATTTCATAATTGTGGACATGCCCAAAAATGCTAATGCTTCTATAATTTGAAGGAGACCTTTTTTAAGAACTTGTAGGGCTATGATAGATATGCAGGAGGGGAACATCAAGTTTATCCTACCCCCTCGCCAATTTGTCATACATTTTCCAAGGAAAAATGTAACATCCTAATTTTCAGAGCATTTCAATTTTTTTTTCAAAATTCAGAGCTAGAAAATTTTGTTGTTTATTTGTGAATTAACTAAAGCTTAATTGGAATTTCATAAATTAAATCAGAGTTAATTTTAATTAATCCAATCTAAATTTTAAATTTGAGTTTTATTCACTTTTAAATTTGGATTTTATTTTATTTGGCTTTGGCATTATAAAATATGCCTCTGTGAATTTTCTTAGAATTTTTGAAGTTCGTTTGGTATTTAATCTTGCTCTGTTGTCCTTTTCAAATTGGATTTGTGTCAAATTCTCCTCTCGCCCTCCTATAAATACCCCCACCTCCCCATCACTTTCCCCCATATCCCTAGACCTCTTTTCCACGAAACCCTAGCCTCCAAACCCTCCAAACCGCCACCACCCCTACTATGCTTCACGTGAAGTCTCTAAACATCACGCACCACCTCTGTATTTTTGCAATTCCTGTCACTTATGAAATATTTTGGAAGATCCTCCACCTCTCTACAAAGTTTAATGAAGATCCAACGGTGTAATCGCAGACAAAGCTCCAAACACCAACAAGCTGTTTGTATGTAGATGTGTCTGCGCGTGCATCTAGGTTGGAATAGCTTCCTAATCGCGTCAAAACTCCTTTTTAAGATCTGTTCAGTGGGATCGTGAGAAACATTATCAAGCTTAGCTCCACAAGATTTGTAGTTGATCCAACAGTCCAATATCCAGGAAATCACATTTTTTCATGCTGTTATTTGCATCTATATGTGACTAAGCGAATGGAAGATAGGCATCACCACCTTCTTTCCCATTGATTCGCTGAGTCTTTCAATAATCCATTCGGCCACTTTGAGCCTTAGGTTCCTATCAACATGTCTATAAAATTTCACCTTGATCCATGTAGCCGTTTGTCAGAATGTGTCCGTGTCCGATGTGCTATCCACGAACGCCTAGATTCAATCTGCATCTTGTCTATCTTGTACGAACTTTTGCCGTTGACTCGGTAAGTATTTTCCAAAACCCTTTGGTAGGATTATGCCTCTATATGTCTAGTTTCTAATCCAATTGGCAGATCGCGATTTCGTTGAGTGAGCATCACACAGCATCTAAAATCCTCTCGTCTGTCAAGAACTGATCTATATGTCTAGTTTCTAATCCAATTGGCAGATCGCAATTTCGTTGAGTGAGCATCACGCAACATCTAAAATCCTATCGTCTGTCAAGAATTGATCTACGTTTCACTCCAAGCGCTTCGTGTTGCAAACGTCACCCCCACCCTTATAGTTAGTCTTCTATCATCTTGTGGTACACTATGCCATTGTTTTTCGCCATTAATCTTTAGCCAAAACCACTCGCATCATCATATGGTCATCTCTAATGATTTTAATCATTGTTTGATCACCCAATTAAATAGTAATTCATGTTAAACTATAGTTTCATATAGTTACACGAATAATTTCTTATATAGTTCTTGCTTTCTGTTTATAAAATGTTCATGCTTAGGAGTATTCATCATGTTAATCAATCATGTTTAGTTCATTAGTAGGTTTATCCATATTCATATTGCTAAGTGTTGCATTTTAGTATAGTTTACTATAATATGCATATACACAATATAGATATGTTTTGATAGTAATTAGACATGAGGTGGTTCAACATGTTAGTTCAACTTTGTTTGTATCATGAATAAATTTTTTCATGTTTAACAAGGTCCATATTACATGATCATATGTCTGTATACATATAGAGTGTAATGCATATGTATAACCAAATTTAATATTGTAAATAACCTACAATACTATAAACATAATCTTTATTGAATTAATATTACGGAAAAGTATATATTTGGTCCCTCAACTATCACCAGAGTGTAGATTACGTCCCTCAACTCTAAAACCAGGTAAACTTAATCCTCTAACTCTCGAAACCATGCAATTTACATCCCCGAGACAGGTCAAAGCTGGTTTTGACCATCCAAAAGTGGTTTTGTGCTGACACGGCGCCTACGTGGACCGTAGTCAGCCTAAAAGGAAAATAAATAAGTTTTCTGAAATCAAAAAATCACCATGTGTATGCCATGTCACAAATTTCCTTCATATATTCCATAAATTTAGTTTAAAAAATTGGAATTTGAAAATTTAAAAATTTCTTAAAAAGTCAGCCATTTGAATTTTTATTAAATTTCCTAGTAGGATCCACGTAGGCGCCGTGTTAGTACAAAACCGCTTTTGGATGGTCAAAACCAGCTTTGACCTGTTTTAGGGATGTAAATGACAAGGTTTTGAGAGTTAGAGGATCAAGTTATCGGTTTTAGAGTTGAGGGACGTAATCTACACTCTGGCAATAGTTGAGGAACCAAATATACAATTTCCCATATTAGGGAGTAATATGACATACCCCATGTTAGTTGATCTTTGTATAATGTTTATCTACTAACACACCCATGATTGTTATTTAATGTGGCACATAGTTGCTCACTAGTATGTTATTGTCTATGATCACACGTGATGATGATTGTTTAATGAACATGTTAAGATTGCCATGTCACCATGCGTAGATAACATGATATATATATATATATATATATATATATAGAGAGAGAGAGAGAGAGAGAGACTTAAATGAGAGTATGACATGATGTTATGCGATGATATAAAGTGTTATTACATATATAGTGACATCCTATTTTAATTAATAGTTTTATAAAATATTTAGTCATAAAAGTTAACCTTTGTTTATAGTATGATTAGGATTTTAGACATAGTTCATAAGCGTGTATTGCACTTCATAAACTATGTATATATTGCCCCTGTTTTAAGTAATAGTTTGATATGGCTTGGTTAGCACATTAAGTAACCTTTGTTTATAAGTTTAATTATTGGTTGAACATAATTAGGGTTCCATATGTTTAATTTAATTTTATGTTGTATAATCATGTAGTTGTATATAGTCATATATATATGTATACATATAATTAGCCTTAATATTGTTGATGGTATATATGTTGGAATAATAATTCTTTACTGAATTATTATTATTAAATCATATCACATGTTGGTTTAATTTTATATAGTGTGGGTGCAGTAGCATGCATAGATTGTTATTTCATATGTGATAGTAGCATGAAGGATGCCATGTTACCTTGTGTCATATAGCATGTTACCTTGTGTCATATAGCATGATAGTATATATATACATAGATATCTCGCATGTGTATATGTACATATCTATGTTCAATAATGTTATATCATATTATATTACATTGTGATGTACATAGTGACATGTGTAAAATTGTTATTTTATGTGGCATATAACTTCATGTAGGGTACATGCAATATAGATTATAGTTATTGTTATTATCATATAGTTCTTTCCATTTTGTATTGTCAATGATGTTGTTATTTGGTTATAATTACCTTTTAGGATTATAATTGCATAATCATATGTTATCCTATTCTATGCCCTGTCTAATCTCTAATTCATGCCTAGTCTAACTAATTTATTGCATGATGTCTAATTGTATGTGGCACACTAGTTTCGAATCTATCTCTATCTCACAAATGGCTTAACTTTAGTCCTTTGACATGCATACACTATATCCTTTTGATACATTTATTCAATCATGCACATTGCTTCATGTAAAGTAAACATGATTACTCTCGTTGAGATCAACCTCTCGATCTGTCTTGACTACAGACCTATTCCGATTGATCCTATATGTCAACTAGTATTACGCTATTGACCAATAATCACATCATTCATAGCAGCTTCAGTGACCTTGAAACTTGTCTCGGTGTCCAAGAGTTACCTGGATAGTCTGAGAGACTCTCCTTTGCCAAAATTTTGTCCTGGAGATTGTTTTCTAATTCCTAGATAATCTTCTAGCCGGTGATACCGCTAGATGATCACGTGTGTCTTCTCTTGAGTTATTGACAATTCTTTCGGGATTATTTATAATTCTCCATTCATGAAAAAATATATCCTTTATTCTTTCCTCTTGATGAAGCCTCCCATCTTACCTCTTCACCTTTGTTTTTGGATACCTACCTGACCTTACTAGCCCTATTCTTCTATTATCCCTATTTGATATTTAATTTGGAGTTATATTTATTTGCTTTGTACTTTATTGCTGTTGCGACAAATTGGAAGTAACGACGTGGTGTAAGGACAAGTTCTTGCAGAAGAAGAATAACTCATCAACAAAGGCGTGCCCCCTTATTCTTGATCATTTTGATCCTTATTTGCAAAATTATTATATGTTGTCTCATTTATAAACATGAATTCTAATTTTCTGTTTATCAATTGGTTTAGTGTCAATTCCAAATTGAATCATGAATCCATGTTGTCATACCCTATTTTATCTATAGTTATTCAATTACTATTAGAAGTAGAAATGCTTAGCCCTGCAAAGTTTAGATAAAATCCCCCTTTTTGCCTTATCCAATGATGAGTCTTATCATGAATTATTATTTGTTATCACTTGGTGATATGTTGGGCTCGTTGAGCATATCTCACTCTATTTCTACTTCTATCTAAACTCTACTATGGGTGAAACTTACCCTTAAGGTGTGGGCGACAAATGGATTGTTGAAGTGGATGGTTTTGGAAAACATTTGAATTTTGATGGTTAGTGCTGGAGTCTCCTACATCATAAGAGATTGAATTATAAACTTATGAAATTATGAACCAAGTGCAATGACAAGTCTATTATGGGCATAACTTTGGTCGACTATTTGTTGAAAGCTAGGGTGACACTACAGAGGGTAGCGAAGCCAGAGATACACTTGGTGAGGCAACTGCTAGTGATAGCTATCCTAGAGTTGACCTGGTAGGTACTGTCAACTAGAAGTCAACATTGTAAAGGCCTTGTTGTAAGGGCTTAGTCACATTCCCTGGAAAAGTGTGAAACTCCGGGTTAATCTTACATCTTGTGGGTAAAGTGTACCACCTATGCAGAGTGTTAAACTGATCGATTAACTGTGTCCCTGGTCATGGATGACATAACATTTTGTTCATGATAAAGAATCTGTCTTCTTGCTACTTTCTTTTCCCTCTTTCTTATTCCTTCTCGTGTCTCTCTTCTAATGCTTTTCCTCTATCTTAACTTTGGATAAATATAGGTGGTCAGAACCTATCATCGGGATTAAGGCATAAACCTTACTCGGCTAGTGTTGGTGGTTCGACCTTCACTACAAAAACCCCAGTATTAAAACTATTTTGATCTCAAACAAATTTGACCTCGAAACCTACTTATGAAACTATGGTATTATTTCAACTACAAAAATGCCATTTATGCAAAAGAGCCATAAACCTTCCTTTGTTTAAGCCTACATGTAGAATTAGGTTTCCCTAAAAGGGGGCACGCTGGGTATGTGAAGTACTCATCAAGTATTTTGTTTGTTGGACGTGTTTAGATAACTATGAAGGCTATGAGAAGTTCTACGACAAGGTTAAGGACTAGGTCATGTTGGAGACGTCTACGTTTTATCTTTTTCGCTATCTTCTGAATGGTAATGACATAAGTCCTAATAACTTTGTGTAGCTATGTGGCTACTATTACTCCAGTGTTTTATAATAAACTTCATGATGTGCGTAGTGGTATCAATTAGCCTGTGTTCATTAGCTGGATCCTGAACTGATGAGGATATACACAGGGGGGGTCTGGGAGTTACTCTCAGGTCCTCACAAAAAGGAAGACAAAATTTTGTGCTATGGGACCCATTATGCTAAAGCTTAGAGAAAAAATTATATAGAAAAAAGAAATATCAGCTGGTGGACCGAGCAGTGGTACGATCAACACTGCCCATACCGCTTGGTCATACCGAGTATCGAATCAGATGAGGACACAAGGAAAAATGTCTAGAAGTCGAGCCGACCTTCGGTACAGGCGCACCTACCCGTACCAAGCATTGGGTAACACTAACTTTTAATTATTTAGACCATCAATTTGCATTATCCTATTGAGGAATTCATACTATTTAATTTGAGGATCGATTATATATTGCTCCCTCTGTTTTTTTATGTAAGGCGCCTAATCCTCACGTTTTTGTCTACAAAATTTAAGGCGCAGTTGAGCAACCATACAAATTTGATGCGCTTCTTCCGTTCCTGCCCCTGTCGCGCCCCTCCCACCACCCTCCCCATCACGTCGAAATCCAGGAGCGGCGACGCTTCGAGTAATGGAGCAATTACTCGTTCCACCCTATGTAACTGAAGAACTCAAGCACTGGGAAGAGAGGACGGAGTATTCTGCGAGTTAGATGGACCCGATCGCCGCCGCCGCCGCAGAGCTAGGCCAAGGCGACGTCACGGTGCTTGACGACGAGTGCGGCGACGACAAGTTCGCAACGGCCATCGCGGAGCACGGCCTCGGCGTCGTGGATGACCTGGAACCCGGTGTTGAGCGCGGCTAGGGCGACGTCGCAATCCATCTCGACGAGTGCAGCGACGACGAGTTTGATGGATTTGGTAAAGCGTACATCCCGGACTCCGAAGATATCAAGCCAGTTATTGGGAATTCCGGCAGGGTCGAGCGGGGTCGACATCAAGTCAATTGGTATTGTTGACTCCTTCCCGGAGTCTGACGACAACAATGCGGTGATCCAGAACTCCGGCTACATGGACATGTGCTCACAGGATGGCCCGTACGTGCAGGATTTTGCAAAGGAAGCAAAGTTATCGACAAAGTTCACGTTAACAATTTGCTGGCAAATGTGAAAATAATGTCATTACTTGCAAGGTACAGTACCGCAAAGCTTCTCTTAGTTATCGACAAAGTTCATGGCTTCTAAAACAATCTGACGGTCACATCGCAGTGTTCTAGGAAGATCACCGTTCCTCTCCATTACTTCCTTCTTCATATGCGGAATTGCATAAAAGTTGACCTCCTTTCTCACTCAAGATCTCTCTCATGCAAGCCTGTTGAGTGAGGAAAACTCGGTTAGATGCCTGCATGGGATATTCTTCATATGCCATGATAACTTTATCCACGATATCTTGAACTGTTTGTGGCGATGACTTCTGAAACAATGACTGAATAGCTGCAAAAAACCCAAGGTCAAGTATATTAAGATCAAGAGAATTCGGTGGCTGGCACATCAAACGGATGTCAAAACCATCGGATTGGGCTACAAGACTAAACTCTTCATCGTTGATACCAATGTGAGTTTTAGCGTTATCTTGCTGTATGAATATAGGACTTCTGAAGTCATCCAGCAGCCAATTTTGTTTGATGGCAGGCAAGACCTAGTTTACAAGAAAATCCCGGCTAATTTCCTTAGTAACTGATGTCATAGATTTCGTGATCATAGTACCCGCCGGCCTGTTTGCGCTTCTCCTCTTCGTTAGCTCTGTATAAGTGAAAGGAAATATGCCGATCTTTACAGAGAAAATCTCGTCACCTTCGTCATCAAACCTTGGTCTAGCTGTGGCGGTTAGGAACATAACCTTCTCAATGAAATTTTTGCTTTTAACGGTTCGTTGAGGCTTCTCTTCATCTATGGCCAAGTAATATTTCTAACATTTTCTAGTCCTATAAAACCACTTCTCATCTATGTAAACCACATTATACAAATCTTTGAAAGTTGGATCATGAGGTAAGTTTAGGTTATCTAGCATGGAGAGGTAGTAGCGCACATGAGCCTTCTTGTTTTCTTTAGTTAAGGAGAACTTGATGTCATTACTATGACGCCTAAACATTCCCTCCTTCGAACGTTTATATAGTGTGCTCTTGCAAATGCTCAAAGCATTAGCTCGATCCTTAAGAGTCGTGCGATTTCTAAGAGGCACATCACGGATGGCTTGTGGATCTATATGAACTCTCTTACGTCCACATACTTTCGCCCTCCCACTACAAACTGCATGGATACCACCTCCACGTTGCCCTTTCTCCCATATGCGCTGCACTACTCTCAATGGCATGCCGGTATCTAGTGCGACTGATTTCGTGACACCGTGTTTCAATATGCCGAATGAAGTTCTCTCTATTAGCATGGTGTAGATGGCTCTACGTTCATCATCGGTTAAATATTTCCTCGTACGAATATTGCCATCTGCTATTTGAAACAAAAAAATTACTATCATGAGCTTCATCTGATAAGTGCAGATATCAGGAATTAAACTTCATTTAGACTGAAATCACAGTGAAAGAATGAATCTTACTTGTAGCAACAGTTGCTTGACCATTTAGTAACATCCCTTGAACATGTGTGCCGTCATTGCGATTCAATTCGTGTGCTGTATCCGATTAAAAAAAAGATTGAGATTCTTGCTGCTATAGTAGGATGGAATGTATGCGAACTTCCAAAAAATTAGCATGATGTTTTTAGCGGATTAGTAGAGAACCATTAAGTAGGAAAGCAGGTAGCATTCAATGTCTAGCAATCCGCTATTTTTTTCTACTTTGTGGCTAACAGTCTACAGGCAAGGGGAGAATTTGGAAAAGTTAGTCAAGAAGATCTAATGGTCATCAACCAAGCCTTGTATTCGGAAAATGCAACGAACGCACCATACTTAGGAGTGCCACTTCTACTGCACCTCACCAAACATCTCGCCAGCACCAAGGAGCCATTAGTTGTGGAGAGTGATCACCGTCCTAGTGTCAAGGATTGGGGCCCGGTTTGAAGAACTATGCCCCTAAATGGTAATCACCACTTCGATATTTCTTTATTGAGAAGTATAGGTATGGTGAAGACTATAAATTGAGTTCATTATTTTCTCTTGGTGGATCGCCTTGTTTGGGCATGCACTACTAATGCGTTCTCTTTAGAGAACAATGTTTTTCTTAGAAATGATTTGCAGGGGCATGTAAATGATGATGGGCTATATGACGAACTTCAGGGGGAGCTAGAAGAAACCGAAGAAGAAGTAACAACAAAGCCTGAACAAGAGCAAGAACCAGTGGGGGGGAAGAAGGACAAGATCCTTATGTCACGTATGCCGACATCTAGATGCCCTCAAGGACGATCGAACATGTACAACTTGTCCATTTAACATGAGGGACACCACAAAGACTGCCATGCAGAATTTCAATGAATAGAGCCAAGCTTGGGCTCCCAACTACCATTTCCACTGTAAAGCACTCATGCTTTAGACTTACAAAAGTCTAATCTTGGAGGAGCCCTGTGTTTTTAATCTTTTTCCTATCATATGCCTACGACGATTTAATTATCTAAGGTTGTACTTTATGCTCAAGTGAGCGCCTAAACACTTATGTTGGATTTATTCAACCACCGATTAGTTTGCTTTTTCTTCTTGTGTGTTTTAGTCAACCACCTTATTTCCTTGAAAATTTGGAAGAGTACTACAATTAGTTTTAGTTTTTCCTTTTTCTTAATTTACAAATATCGAAAATATTTTCTTTTCTTCTTTTATTCATTTATTTTTGTATTTATAGGGTCGTATCTTTTATTTGCACAATTATCTTTTGCAGTAGCAAGTCAGAAGGCTCTAGAGACAAGATCAATCACATAAGGGGAGCATGAAAACATTGTATATACTCACAAGGTACGCTCTTAACCCCATCACTGTAGTTTCTAAGTCTTAATTAAATATGTGATCTTATAGCTTGTGCAAATACCTCTCTAGTATAAAAAATCTTCATTTAGATTTTTAATTGCCTTTCTTGGTTAGTAAGTCAAGTAACTCAGTAATTAGTGAGAACTTTTATTTACCCCTATTATGTTGCCCTGTTAACAACAAAGAAAAATAATAAGGAGCAATATCTTTTGAATCCATGTATCCATTAGCCTTTGCTAATTGTCTGTTTAATATTTTTATTAGTAACTTGACTCCATGGTGTAGAGGTCGATAACTTGAAAATTACTTTTCATATCTTTCAGCTAACTTGTAAGTGCCTTAAGTAATTTGTAGAACAATTCTTGTGCTTAATGTTCAAAATGATCCCAAAAAACAATCGTTATCAATGAATCAAAGTGAAAGGGGAACCAGCACTCCAATGGCTAGTGAAAGATGAGCTATGAGCACCACTCTTAAAATGTGAGGAACTCGCATTTTGGCTAAGAGTGTAAAGATGAGTGTAGTGGCAACGCTATCTCAAGCAAGATAGTGGCTTAAAACCTACCAAATTGAAAACCTAGGATGCTCCAATGAATACGAGCATAATCATCAACATGAGGGGCTTCCTAGATTGTGCCGATGTTTGGTTCTAGGAACTAAAAGAAAAAGCCTTATCACTCTTTTGCTCTGTTTATATCTTTATGTATTGTTATAAGAATAAAAATAAGTGTGTCTTACTTGTTAATTAACTGATAGAAAGAGTATATGATAGTTTTTAATTAATATATCTATGGGTAGAATCATTTACTCATTAACGGTGTTAAGCTCATGATTATCAAAGTCTAATTGGATACTCCTATACTTAAGCTCTTAAATTGCTCCAACAAATCACAACAACTAGTAGAGATAATTTTTAATTCTCCTATTTTACTTTGTAACTTAGCTCAGTGACTTTTAAAGCAATTTTCTATCTAGAGATGTGGGTCTACTACTAGATGAGGATTGCACATTATATAGGAACATATGTTCAATTAAGATTGTAGGAAATGCATCGCATGAAGGAACTAAAGACCGTTTGAGTGGTATGCATTGCGCTAACCTCTTGTGGGGATCAAATTTTATGTTCCTTACAGATTTGTCTTGCTCGAGGATGAGAAAATGTTTAAACTTGGGGGAGTTGATGAGTCCATTTTGTACTCATTTATTTCTTTAAGTTTGATCCTTATTCAATTAATTTTGACTAGATTAAATTCCTTATTTTTGCTACTAATGACTAATTAATTGCCGAATTGTGCAAATATCTCTGTCTGGACTAGACAAAATGTGTTTAGGATCACTAAAAAGGGTGCATATATTGATATATTTAGAAACTACTCGTCAAGAGGAGTGCCCACGGAGAAAGGAGGCCCCGAACGGAGACTCTAGTTGGCAAGAAGACCAGTGGTATGACTAGCACCGCCCATACCGCACGGTCGTACCACTGGTGTATGGCGCCACCACATCAAATCAAGCAATCTTCGTTAAGGGATCCCGAGGAGAATCATGATGATTATTCTTGAAAACCCTACACAACACCTCTGATCTATATAAAGAGAGAGGGAGAGGATGGATGGAGAGGACCGACGGGGAGAGGAAGGAGAAGATAAGGAGAACCTCATGCAGCCACCACCATTCCTCAAACCCTTGCCACCATAGATTTGTACTCTCTCCATTACTAGGCCAAGAAGCAAGGTTGTAAGATGGTTTAAGTATTTCAATCTAACTACTTTTCCCTTTTATCTCCTTGTTGCAATATCTTCCATTGATTTGATCTTGGTAATTTATATGGGTCGTGAGTAGTCCCCCATAGGATTTAGGAGGATTAGCTTAGTAGATTAAAGATTATTTGTGTTGGATCATATTTATTTTGTATCTCAATTTCTCGATGTATTTGTCTCATATGATCATTTTGATAATAGGCGTCCAAGGTGAACATTAAGAGGACTTGTGGTGACCTTCAAAATGAAAGTGATAGCGACGCGAGGAGGAGGGAACCATGAGGAGACTCTGGGGAGACCTGAAATAGTCACAATGCTTTAAGTGTTGGTCTAGCTCAAGCCTTAATAATTCTAGTGACACAGCTTATGTCGGCATCGGGGTTGGACAATAGATCATATGAGTAGGTGGGTAGAAGCATAGGCAAATTATAGAAGTGTCGCCCACTTGACAATTATTATTTGATTATTGGTGCAATAATATTTACGCTAGTGATCCATATACTAATATTCTAATATGTAGGTGAAACTCACTCGTAAGCCTATCCATCATCATATTAGCAGCCTCCATTTAGTTTACGCATTTTTAATTTTTGTTTTTATTATTATTCGTATAGTTTTGTCTCCACAGTTGATTTCAGGAACAACGTTATCTTCAAATTGACACTCTAAGCTATTGGTGGCACTCACTAAAATTCTCGAGAACGATCTAAACACAATGACAGTTTCCATGACACCTCATTTCCTTAGGATTAGTAAACCTCGGAGTACTTCCATGGAAAGCTTACTGCAACCAATCTAGTCGTCTTGCTAGTTCGGCATCAGTGCCCTCGGGTTACGTCCTTTGTTAGGATGGTGTGTCATGAGCACAATCTTGTCGTCAGAGGCATCCAAGAGATTCGGCCTTTTCTAGGAGAAGGCTGCCGTTGTGAGTGCTTTCTTTGGAGGAGCACCTAGTCTGTCCTCGCCGATGCCCTTCTTGCATCTTTGGTGGCTTTGGCCTTGTGGGCCTCGGCAAGCAAAGTTTTTGCCGGAGCACTTGGAGCTTCGTCATAGTCATCCTAGTCGAGTGTCGTCCTACTTGAGGTGTAGTCCTACCAAACAAATTAAACTTGTTTAGGAACACTTACCTTCTTGGGTCCTTGAGAGTTAGTCACAAGGGCCTTGAGCACCCAAATAATACTCTTCCTAACATGATCACCAATCTACACCAACATACTTGGCATTGACCTTATCATCCTTGTCTTTCCTAAAACAATAGGAAGCATTAAAATGTCCAATAAAGTTAGTATGACCCTTTTGAGACTCGTGACCCTCAAACATGGAAGTTTGCATTTGCTTCTTCTTTGCTTACACAAACTTGGTCTTGGAGTATTGACAAGGAGTTCAAGCCTTCCCATTATCATTGAACCTTAGGGTGAAGCCTAGTTCTTCATGGTTGAAGTTCTCCTTTTGGTGACTCAAGATCTCTTTTAAGTCCTTACTATCCTTGTAGCACTTGAGCAACCCATGCTCAAGATGAGCCTTCAACCTAGTATTCTCACTCAACAATGTTGCCTCACAAATATTAGAGTTAGAAGCACTGGCAATATCTTTAGGAATTATAGTGGGTGAGTCCTTTGGTAATGACCACATTTAGAAAATGGCAATTCTACACCCACTTGAGGCAAGGTTGATTGCTTGTTAAGGAGAGAGAGATGTTTACCCTTGAGAATTTCATGAGAAATCTAAAGAGTCTCATGATCTTGTTTATTCTTGATGTGCTCAAGACTATGATTTTCATATGCACTCCTAAGCTCCTCATGACATTTCTAAAGTATACGATGAGAGACCTTCAGCTCCTTGTACTTAAGAGTTAAGGTCTCATTCTTCTCTCTCTTTCACAAGAAATGCCTATTGTTTCTCAAGAGTAGAAACAAGCATATCATAACTAGGTATGCTCAATACATCAAGATCAGCAAGCAAATCATCATCACTATGATCATAAGTGGCTGATTCGGAGTTCGAGACTACCTTTGACCCTTTTGAAAAGAGACATAGAGGAGTCTCATCATCATCACTTGAATGATCGAAGAGGGACTTGGCAGTTCTTGGGCTTGCCATAGAGAAACTGGCAACTCCATCATCATCATCATCATCATCATCATCATATTCATCGTCGAAGTCAGAGTCCGAGCATGAGTCATTTGAGTCCCATTCTTGGCGAATGTGGGCTTGAATCTTGTAGTGATTCTTCTTCATGAGCATGCCCTTGCCATAATGCTCCTTCTTCTTGTACCCCTTCTTCTTTTCTTCATTGATGTTTTTCTTGCTAGGACAATCTGCGATGAAGTGACCTATCCTGCCAGACTCAAAGCACGCCTTCTTGGTGAGCTGCTTTCTTGTATCTTTTGAGTACTTGTGGCTTCTTCCTTGGCCTAAGAATTTGTTGCCACCGTTCTTCTTGAATATCTTGGAGAATCTTCTCACAAGACGAGCAATGCCTATAGCTTGAATTCCTTTGTCTTCATCGTTGTTGCTTGAGTCGTCTTTGACGATGCGCTTGGCCTTCAAGGTGACATTCCCCTTACCACTTGAGTTTGATGCCGTGATCTCACACTTGTTTTGCGTTGCCAACTTGTGAGCAATGATTCTTCCAAGGAAATCAGTTGGAATGAGCTTCTTGAAATTGTTCCTTTCATGGATAAGCATCACCAAGTACTCATACTTGGGTGAGAGCTCATAGCATCTTCTTCATGACAAAGTGGTCGGTCATCTCCATGCTTAAAAACCCTTGAGCTCATTCACGATGTGGTTGAGGCCGGTGTACATGTCATTCATGGTCTCATTCTCCAACATCATGAATTGATCAAACTTGCTCATGAACATGTCAACTTTGACTCCTTAACAAATGAAATTACTTCATGAATCTCCTCAAGCATGTTCCAAATATTTTGGGCATTTTCAAGTATGCTCACACAGTTGAACTCGTACGGGCGTAATGCATTGAATATTACATTGGTTGCTTGAATGTTAAGGTGGATGTTCTTGTAATTCACGTCAATGAGCTCATCTGAATTGATCACTGCAAAACCATGAAGCACAACACATCATATGCTTGGGCTAATGCCCATTAAATGCATTTTAATTTTGTGTTTCCAACTAGCATAATTTGAACAATCAAAGTATGGACCTCTACCAACATGGAAACCCTCGAGTAGAAGACATCCTCGCTCTTTAAGTGGTTAAACATAAAGATAAGAGCACAAGGCTTTGATACCAATTGAAGGATAAACGATGACAGCTAGTGGGTGGTGAGCAAACTATTTTAAAATAACTCCTGACAATGCTAGTACCAAATGGAGTTCACAAGTTAGTAAAGCTAGGAACCTAAGTAAGCAAACAAACAAGTATCAAAATGTATGGGATAGAGTACGCGAAGATGCAAACTTGCAGGGACATAATGATTTTTTTAATCAAAGTTTGGACATTTGGCATAGTCCTATGTCTCCTTTGAGGAAGCTTGGTCCAAGGACAGAAGTAGACACCAACATGTGCTTTTTCCTCAAGAGGTTTTCCGAAGAAAGCATTCCCTCTCTTTTTGGTAGCTCTTCACATTGCGGTAGGCAAGTTCCAACCTTTGCAAACACTTGGAGAAATTAACACATTCTTGAATGCTCTCCAAGGACTCCTAATTGTCTAGGCGGCAAGAACCTCCAAGAGTAATAAAAGCACTCAAAGCTTGGAGAGATCCCCTCGCCAGATGCTCAACTAGATCCAACCCTTCCCTCTCTTTTCCTCCCTCTCAAAGAATGAAACTTAGAAGTGAGGAGGAGAAGATCTCAAAGGGTAAGATCAAAGGAATGGAAGAGCAAGTGTTAATCCCAATCGAAGTGGGTGGAGATATATATAGACAGCCTTAAAAAACTAGCTATTATGCAACTTTCTATACTGCCCGGAGGCTACGGAAGAAATGACCCGGAGACTCCGACATTCAAGCCAATAGCTAATTTGTGTCACTTGGATCATGAAACCATGCCACCCAGAGCTACCGAACTATGCAAATTTTGAAGGAATTTAGCACCCGCAGGTAAGGACAGGACACGTTTGGAGGATCTTGACAGAAAAATGCCTTCTGTCCAAAGAAGAAAACATTGGTTCAGATGCTACCGACAACACACACTTGAATCATTCGGAGGTTTAACTTAGTGATGCAGAGAACTGTCTAGCTTCTTAGGGAGTTCGAACACACATCCCTCAAAGGGTCCAGACGAGATTAGCACACAAGATAGAGAAGCTAGGTATTTCCTTCAGATTGTCTGGACATAAATTTCTTGGAGAGTCCGAGCCAAGAAAAATGCCTCTAGAAACAGGTAAGATGACAAATCGGAGGTTCCAGACAAACTCAGTTTGGAGGTACCAGATAACTGTAACACTCTCTAGACAAAGACTTTGAAAAGGTTCGGAGGTTTTGAACAGAAACCACCCGAAGGCTCCAGAGAAAAGATATGCTTCTTCATAGAAGACTTGATGAACTTTAGAGTCTCCGGACCAATGCCACTCGGTGGCTCCAAACAAAAGGAAATGCTTATGGACATAAGACAATTGAACTCTTGGAGAGTCCGGAAGAGGACCACTTGGTGACTCTGGGTAAACAGAAGTCAAATCAAATATTGAAGAATCCGGGCCATCACATTTGGTGGCTTTGGATAGGCAAAGGTCTCACACAAGCGCTGATTGGAGGTTCCGACCGATTGATCTGGATGGTCCAGGACAACATAGAAATTTTTGTGGAGATTTTAGAGGATTCTAGAGAATAAGAAATTGGATTCTAGTGAGCATTACACAATAGAAATCCACCCTAGCGGTTGACATACTACTCTTTATAGTACGACTTGCCTATCACTCAATGTGATTCTTTGAACCACTAAAAGATTTAGTAAATGATCCTTAATCTTCTATCCATGCAAGCCATATCTTCTTTAGTATTTTTAGGGGCAACAACACCTGTCTTCAGGACTAAAACCTGTTTAACACCTGATACACCCATTGGTTCATTAATTGTTTTGTTATTAATCATCAAAACCCACTTAGGGGGCCTAGATGCACTTTCACTCCCTCAAATGTCATCATCATCACGCATCCCTCCCAATCTGGCGACTTCAACTTCATTGCAAACGACCACCAATGCACTGTTCACCGAATGGTAATATCAAGCCCACACTGGCCCCGCCAAATAGTCGACCAACATGTTTAGGGTAAGATAGCTCCTATTTAGGTGGCGAGCCTCGCAGGAGAAAGTTGCAAGCTTGCACCGACAAAGCTCACACAGCAGCTAGAGAGCGCCGCGCATCGAATCTACCCTTCGTTAGTTGTCATCGCTAACATGTCATCTCACAACACTACACTCCGATTTCACCATGCCATGGGTAAAATGTGGCAGAGAAACCCAATTGGCATGCCAGACAGTCGGTGATGAAGGCCATGCCATGACCCAATTCCACTTGCCTCCATTGTTGTTGCCTCAAGCAGTCATGGCGGCCACACCGTGAGCTAGATCCAATGGAGCATGAGAAGCTCGGAGCTCACTCTCGTGGGTCGCATCTCCGTAACCCTCTGTCACCAAGGCCACTGCCGCCAACTGCAGCACCTTGGCCCGACCATTGTCAGGGCTAAACCGTGGCCATCGCTCCACACCCCAAGGCAACCAATGTCGGGGAAGCTTACCCATCATCAATGCCCACTACTCATGGTCCACCATGCCACGCCGCCAGCACTGTGGAAAATGCAGCTCATTCCGAGTCCCCAAGTCGTCACGAGAGTGGATCCCCCTCTTTATAGGCGAGGCTCGCCGCCACCATGGCAGACGGTGGCATGAAGGGGCGGATGGAGAGGACTGGTGGCTAGGCTAGGCTTTGCCTCCGAGATTGCTAGAGAGAGATCGACACAGGAGTCAGGGCTTGTTCTTTGCGGCAAAAGAAAAGTATGCCACAACATTTGACTCACGAAAATCACAGATAGACGAAGCCGATTAACAAATATCACCCACTCACCCACCATGATCAACACCATGAAAAACTTAGTGAATGTTGCTAAAATATATCCTACTATCTGTCGATCAAGATAATCAATTTTCTGATCAGATGATGGTTGGCTAGCTATCCGATACTTGAGTCAAGTGTGGACGGTTGTCGAAAGGCTTCACATCAGATCTGCCCATAATGATGGAAGATGATCGATATTACATATGCACCTGATCCCATCATGTCCTAGTTGGTTAGTTATCATGATCGATATATGGTTTCCAGTAAACACGAAGGGGCGTATGCATGGGAGCTATAGATGCATGAATTCAAGCAAGTTCACAGAACTACAAAAATGATCATATTAGACCTCTAATCACAGGAGGTTCACTAAAAACTATTTGTAGTAGGACTAATAACAGATGGTTTTTATGAAAATACACATCAGGGGTGGTTTTTTTAGAAAAACCATTTGTAATGTATCATTGACGGTTTTCTCATAAAGTCGTCTACAAATTGGCCCAGCTCACGGTCAGCACCACCCAGTCCAACAACTTAAGCCCATCCTGGAAACCCTAGCTAATTCCCACTCGATCCCCTTCTCAGCGGTGGCTCGATCCCTCTGCTCTTCCCCCAACCAACCAACTCCCCCTTTCTTCTCAATGGTGGCTCGCCCTCTCCCTTCTCTTGTTCTCTCGGTGGAACAAACATCTGTGTTGCATCCCTCCACTACATCCATTGGGTCAGACCTAGCGACGGTGATGGTGACTGGAAAGGGTGCGGGCTGATGGTGCCACCACATCTCTTTTGCTTAGATTTGGCTAAAGCACTGGGGAAGGGCGAGGGAGCCATCGCCTCGTGCAATGGGGACCTAGGAGGTGCAAGTGGAAGTGGCGAGCACAAGATTGGGAGGACGTGCACATGACCAGGTCACCACCCGCCATAGTGGTGGACGTTGCACTTCTCTAGATCTAGATTCAGTACCGCCACCTCAAGGTATCTCTTCTTCTTACAAGCTCTCCCTCTTCCTTTTTCTCTTCATTCGCATGACAGTGTGGTGCCTAGTGGAAGGAGCAGCTACAATGGGCCTCCATTACGATGCTGGGGGCGGCGGGGCTCACCGAATAGGAGTGGGCCCCGTGCTCATGGCCATGGACCATGTCGACGACAAGTTGTAGCTCGACGTCAACTTCAAGCTCTTTAATGGTCGGCACTGGAGAAGGAGGATCTAGGACGCCGATGCTCCCTCGACGATGTAGTAGCAGCAACGGCTGTGGGTGAAGGAGCGGTGCAGCTGCCCCAAGGTTCCTCCGATGTGGTCACTCCCTCTACCTCTCTCTCCATCCTTTTTTGTGTTTTTGTGCATTAGCCCTGAGGTCTGGATGAATTCATTCTTGCTTGTTCGTGCTTGTGACTTCTTCTGTGTAATCCAAATGCAGTGAGGTGATTACTTCAAGTTTTTGATGTATGGATGAATTCGTTCTTGCTCTATGCAGGTGCACCTAAATGGATGTGTTGATTCTTCTTGTTTTAATTTCTATAGTTTAGCAATAAAAAATTAATTTAGAAATTCACATCACATGCGGGTTTGATTCCAACCATATGTGATGTTTGCCTATCACAACAAAACCCCCCGTGCTTCACATACCCTTGGGTACAAGCGGTTCACAAAACCGCTTGTGATGAAGGTTCTGAACCGTCTATGATAAGCAGATTGTAGTAGTGACAACTAGTAGTGCTAGGCTTACGTAAAATACGTACAAAAATTCTATGTACCAGCTAACCTAAAACGGAACGTGGCTCATCTCCCGCATTTGCTCCTTCACCCCTAATATTTTTTTGATAAACCCCATCGTCCAAGCCTTAACCTAGGACCCTCATCTTCCTGGTCTAAAAGAAAAATAAAAAAGAAAACAAAAATAGAATCACATCTCCCTAGCCCTAGGTGAGGATGCCCTGTCTCCATCCACGGTGACGACTGATGGGGACACCGTGGAATCCTTCCACGTGCAAGCACCAGTTCCATCCCGTACGCCGCACACCACTCCCTAAAATTCTAAATTAGAGCGGTGACGACATATTCGACAACGGTGACATCTATTCCGGTGAAAAGTTCTATGGCGCCCACTCTCCTTCCGCGGTGTCTCTACTCTGTGCTATAGCGATGGCGGTATCCAATCGAGGTGAGAATAGGATGCCACCATCGCCACAACACGGAGAGGAGCCACCTTGGAAGAAGAGTGGGTGCCACCAAAATTTTCACCAAAATAGATGTCACCACCGTTGAATACGCCGTTGCCGCTCTAGGGTGCGGAGTGCAGCGTGCGAAATTCCATGAGGACATCGTTAGTCTTCATGGTGGACAAACATGGGGCATCCTCACCAAGGGTTGGGGGAGATCCAATTTTCTTTTCTGTCTTTTTTGTGAGATAGGGAGACGAGGATCTTGGGTTGGGGCCTGGACGAAAGGGGATTTGTCACAAAAATTCCATGGGTGGAGGAGTAGATGCGGGAGACAAGCCACATTCCGTTCCAGGTCAGCAGGTACGTAGGATTTTTCTAAGTCTTTTATGTAAGCCTGGCGTTACCGTATAAGATATGATAGTGGTTACATTGCCCAATACCAATACTAGGTTTCTCTACCGTATGGAATTGATATTGCAACTTTCGACTTGGATAGGGCAGTGGTGGAGCTTCTCCATGCGCTGCAATCATGCACCTACAATATCTTATGCCCCATGCATGGCTTATTGATCATTCGTGAGCCGGCAGCCACCATCTTAGGTATGACTTTTATGTTGCGTTTAGTTCAGGATTAATATAACTAGATTAGTTAATTTTAACTCAGATAAGTTGGCTTAAATCTAATTTTATATTTGGCTATTACTCGGTTAACGTAAATTACTATTTAGCTAGGTTAAAGGGTTAGTAGTAGAAAAAACAAAATTTGGTGAGTTGATTGCATTGCATTAAGTTATTTCTCATTTCGGTAGGTTAGTATAATCCTAAGGTTAGACAAATTAAATAATTTTGACTAAGTTAATTTAACCCCATTTAACCTAAATGTGTTTAGTGGTTTAAGATCATAACCAACCCCTTAACTTTGAATAAAGTCTCAAACAAGATACAATTGGGCGGTACAATGCTGTTGTTCACAACTAACAATTATTATTAGTCATCATCTAAAAAATGAATTACTGTGAGCACAATAGTATATACACCTACTATTTCGGTTTAGGTGGCACGTGACAGATCAAAATTAAGGAGCACTTAAATGGTGCAAAAGACATGAATATGCAGTGACATAGCCTTCTCTATTTTCATGGATTATGTTTCTAGCGTACAGATTGAGTGGCATTCATAAATGTTAGACATCATCTCCACAAATATAGAATAAGCAACATTAAACTACAGTTACTAATGAACATGCTGGTCTTATTGGGTCCCAGTGGCTAGTAGACTTGTTCATGAGTAATTGTTCCGGCATGACTTTTTTAGACTCAGGGACCAAATCTTTAGCTCATGGGCCTTACCTAAATCCCCGAAAGGCCCACTTTAATTTGTTCCAAAAAGTAATTATGAAATACTTTTCATTCATAAAATGAAATTTTAAGTTTTGTTCGGGTGGTATGCTTGGCCTTGTCGAGATGGTAACTAGCTTAGGTGACCGCAAACCACTAAAAATTAGCACGCTTCGCTGCATCGGGACCATCGTAATGTTCTATCGATGACATGTTCCAAATGGTTCCACTGTTCTATTGTTTTGATAGTTCAATACATCAGCATAACAATAAAAAATATCACCATAGCATGGCTGATAATTTCATTATCTAGGAAACAACATCCTGTTGTTGTCACAAACCAAAATTCATTTCACATGAAAGAAAAGAGATAAAAGCTATAACTTGGAGAAAATAAATAAGTATGCACTTTGTACATTGTTACTTGTTGTCAGCAAAAGAATACAACAAAGCTTTCCTAGCACACATAGTATACCCTTCATCAGCCAACAATGGTTCTTTCTATGTGTTGTCCAATGGACCACAAAAGGTTTCTAGAGGACAACACTTCACTCAGTCCCGGTGGTCCTTTTCCTTTCTGAAGCCATGACCCCAGTGTCCAACAATTACCTACTTTCCTGCAATCAAATGCTATTAAAACATATCAAATACATAGCTCTCAATTTTCTCTGAAAAGCTCATGTAGTTCTTAGTTGGTCTCATTCTGCAGAACTTCAATGAAATATGCATGCTGAGCTATAGTAAGTTTATAACATTGTAAAACAACACAATTTCATGGTGCCTATAATATTGTCAAGTAAGAACTACATACATATACCTCGTGGGTACTCCTCATCAAAGAGTAGGCACCTCTTACAACAAAACATTGACTCAACTGAAAGTAATTTAAAAACTGACAAAAGTAATTTACGGATCCTACTTTCATGTTGAAAGTGATGAAATCGGGTTGATAAAGTTCATCCACATCCAAACTAAATCTAAACTGGGCCATGTCATGGATAATTAATTTTAGGAACTCCTTTCACCTTACAATAGGTACTTGGGAAATGAATCAAACGCACATGATAAAAGGCACATCATCGATTTATCGAATGAAATGAAATTTCTAGATTTTTCCAAAATGCAGAGTTGCACTCACTTCTTTTAAGATTCTAACCACCCGGAATGCTATGGAATATGGGTAGTGAAGCAATAACTCAAAATAATACCAAGATTTAGATAAAGTGAGCTAGGGCTAATACAAACATGACAATCACAAGGTCGGTTAAACAATACCCCTGTATTACATACGAGGTGTAAGACTGGATACTGAATAAAAATTAAATACATTCACAAGCACAACACATATAAAATAGTTTTTCCATATTCCAAATCACCAGTGATGTGTTCTTGAACGCCTTACATCAACAATAGGCCTAATATTTAGCATTTCTTTGCACGTGCCACTGTGAATAGCTACAACTTTGACATACCCTGTCCAACAGAACCAACATAAATGCCATCCTATATCTGCAAAATAAAAAATAAAAATAAGCATAGAAGGGGTACATCAATAAATACTCCAAAGTAAGTTGGATCTAATATAAGAATAAGTTATGATGAAATTCTAATAGGAATTCAAGATGAACAACTCCAAGAGCATCAATTTTATACGGTAATATTCTAAGAAGAGCTTGTATGACTGGTCTCAAAAAGCACGTAGCATGTGTAGGGAAAAATGCAGCTCACCGGTGAATGATAATATAATATTTTGGTAGTAGGAAATAGTCAAAATCTACAGTGTGTATAGCCACACCAAAGAGACATAATTTACCGGAGTTCAAATACTCTTTTCTTCTAACTAAATCACCCAAATTATGTGAATGATTATGTAATAAAAAATATCACCTGTTAACATTCTTATCGCTTACGAGATGTCCCATTACATAAACAACAAAAGGACCGGGAAGGATGGCTATATGGCTCTTAAGTTGGATATGAGCAAAGCGTATGACAGAGTGAGTTGGGAGTTCCTTGAAGCAATGTTGATCAAACTCGGTTTTTGCAATTCCTGGGTCCATCTCCTCATGAAGTGTGTTCGAACAGTCTCCTACAGGATTAAGATCAACGGTGAGCTCACTGATATCATTTTGCCCCAATGAGGTCTTCACCAGGGAGACCCCCTGTCACCTTACCTCTTCCTGTTATGCGCTAAAGGTTTTTCCTCTCTTCTCCAGAGCAGAGAAGCGCAGGGCCAAATTCAAGGAATTCGTGTATGTCCCAGCGCCGCTGCAATTTCCCATTTGTTATTTGCGGATGATTATTTGATTCTGCTCAAGGCGAATAGGGCGAATGCGCTGGAGCTTAAAAGGATTCTGGATGTATATGAGCAATGCTCTAGCCAACTCATCAACCATGAGAAGAGCAGTGTCAAGTTTAGCCAGAATTGCAAATCCACGGACAAGAGGGATATCATTCAATGCTTACAGCTTGGCTCTGAAACTCACAATGATAAATACCTAGGCCTCCCTATTTACATTGGCAAATCAAAATCTCATACCTTCAGCTACCTCAAAGAGAAAATCTGGAAAAGAATTCAGGGCTAGAAAGAATGGAAAGAAAAGTTGCTAAGTAAGGCTGGAAAGGAAGTACTGATCAAAGCGGTGGCTCAAGCTATTCCCACGTATGCTATGTCTTGCTTTGATCTAACTAAGGGGCTTTGTGACGATATCAAGAACATGATTTGTCGCTTCTGGTGGGCCCAGATGGATAATGAGCATAAAATGCACTAGATTCCGATGAATAAGTTGTTTAAGCCAAAAAAGGAAGGAGGTTTGGGGTTTAGGGATTTGCACTTCTTCAATCTGGCCATGCTAGCTCGCCAAGCATGGTGTTTGGTGCAGAATCCTGAGTCGCTATGTGCAAAATTGCTTCGGGCTAGATACTTCCCAGATGGAAACATCCTTGCGGCAGTTCCGCATTCAGGTATTTCTTATGCCTGGCATAGTGTGCTAAAGGGTGTTGAGCTCCTCAAACAGGGTATCATTTGGAGGGTGGATAATGGCTTGAACATTCGCATTTGGGAAGATCCTTGGCTCCTGAGAGGGACCACCAAACGCCCTGCTTCTCACCGTGGTCAGCAACTAATACATAGTGTCAGCGAGCTCATTTGTCCAAGTACCGGAGAGTGGGATAAGGAATTGCTCACTCAGATTTTCATCCAGCTGATGTCAAAGCAATTCTCACTATCCCAATTGGATTGGACAATGATGATTTCATTGCTTGGCACCCAGACCCAAAAGGCTTGTTCTCAGGCAAATCGGCTTATAAGCTCTGCCTCAGTCTAGCAGATACCAATGCGGGGCAGCCAGCCACGAGTGGTACTGTAGCAGATCCGACAAATGATCGTAATGGAATCTAGAGGAAGATTTGGAGCTTGTGTCTGCCCCGGAAGATCTGTTTGTTCCTGTGGAGGCTTGCGCATAACAGTCTTCCTCTTAGGAGGAACCTCCAACGCCGTGGCATTGCTCTCGATCCTATTTGCCCTATGTGTTTGAGACTGGATGAGGATGGCGGACACCTTTTTCTCAAATGTAAATTCACCAAGTCCTGCTGGAGAGCGGCCGATATGGAGGATCTTAGGCTTCACCTTCTGGAATGTTGCAACGAGCAAGAGGCTATCTCTACCATGCTCTTACAGCCAACTGAGTTAGCGAACCATGCTGTCGTATTGTTATGGAACATTTGGTCGGCCCGCAATGCTGTCATCGCAAGCGATCGCATGTGCCAACCAATAGATTTAGCTTCCATCTCTCAGAGATAGCTGCTGGACTTTCGAAATTTGCTGAATCAGCACTCTCCAACTCGGACTTCGATTAATAGCTGCTGGTCTGCTCCTCCCCATGAGTATCTGAAACTGAACATTGACGGAGCTTATTCTGCTGCATCTGGAGAGGGCGGATGGGAATTTTGCGTCAGGGATGCTGACGACAGGATCCTGGGAGCTGGTAATGGTCGTTTGCAAAATCTGGCAAGTGCTTGCACGCAGAATCAGTTGCCTGCCTACAGGCTCTTCAGTTTGCGTCCAAGTCAGGTATGCGCAGAATAATCTTGGAGACGGATGTTTTGATCCTCAAACAAGTTCTGCAATCCCTTGCACACAATCTGTCCCAGCTTGGAGTTCTTTTCCAGCAGGCCAAATCCCTTCTTCTCAATTGTTTTCTAGACTTCAAAGTTGATCACTGTAATCGGGTCTATAATAGAGTTGCTGATGCTCTGGCTAAACAGGGCGTTGTTCTACCGCCTGGTTCTGTTAATATTTGGCAAACTGATGTTCCTGAACATGTAATCCTTCTAGCGGCCAGCGATTTTGCTGTGCCTCTCGATCAGTAAAGCTTGGTGAAGTTGTTTTCAAAAAAGAAATGTATGATTTTTTAAAGGATTTTTGAAATGCGAAAATTGTTTTTGACACCAGGATGCTGCTTGGGTGCCAAGAAGACTTCCGCAGTCCTCTTGCCCTTGTTAAGCGTCTAGCTAGCATATCTTTTGAGAAAAAAAAGTCATGTAAATATGATGTGCTTGTCTGTAATTATATTGCATTAGTGGTTTCTAGAGTAAGGACCATTGTAACAGATTAAAGAACAAGAGGGCCATGTCGTGGTCAGCAAGCATAAACTGATCATGATATTCTTCCCTAGCGTCAAATTTAAACGTACAGAACCAACAGCAGCGACTTTGATCTATGACTTACTATGACGACAAGAAAAAGGATTCCTCAAAGAACAATGCAAACGAAAATAGCCACATAATAAAGCGTTGGTGATAGCGTAACATCGTTTGCTCCGGCGAAACTGTTTTGGATGAATTTGTCTAGTCAGAAACACTGTCGGTAGAGTTGGCATAACTGAGGATTAACCCGGTGAATATTTTGCCGGTTCTTTGCAAATTCAAGAGTTTATAGGCCATTGATTCAACAGATTTTCATAGAAATTTTGGAGAATTGATATTCTTAGAATTTTTTTTCTACGTGCGTTGTTCGACTTGTAGGGCTATACCTCGTACGGAGAACTTTTTTTTAATGATTTTTCACACTATATTTTAATAGGAAATTTTCTATTGATTCAAAACTTTTAGAAAGATTTTTTGTTTTTCCTATGATAAAATCAAACAATCTTTGATACAAAATATCCTGCAGGATCCAGATAGCACACATATTGTAACTCTATGTTTTATCTATTTTATATTTTCTAAATCATGTGAATCAAAGAGACTCTTATTAGAAACTTTTCTTCTATCGTGTACCGGAGATGTGTCTACAGCTCACTTACATGACAAATAAGCTTCAATCGGCCACAAGACCGGGATGTACTTTCTCTACCCAGAAATATAAGGCGTACACTTTTTTAAGATTTATTTTTGACCAATAATTAATTTAACAATATGTGAATTGTCTGATACAAATTTGATACCGTTAGAAATTGTTTTTAAATATGAATCTAATGATATCAAGTTTTAATCACATAATTTATATATTATTAGATTAATTGTTGATAAAAATAAATCTTAAAAAATATGTATGTCTTGTGTCTTATATTTCGGAATGGAGGGAGCATCGTGTATTATGTTCATGCACCTGGCTTTCAATTGTGTGCAAGATTTTCAGGTAAAGTGCGTTCAGCACAACTGTACTTCTGTTGATTAATAAATCCAAAGCTCCTGATCTAAAAATTATTATCCGTATATGGAATGAACCGATTTGCAGGATAAATCAATACAAGATCAAACCTGGTCTAACTCACGACAGCTGACTTAGATGGATTGATAAGGACATGCATGGTCGTTCAAAGCTTCAAGATACGGTCAACATTAATTTGGAGCAACCTGATGGGCAGAGCATTGTGAAAATTAAGGGAGGGTTGATTGATCGTCTTCTCGACTTCTCAAAGTCATAACCCATCCAAACAAATCAGCCGATCTCTTTCTTTATGACCATTTTGTCCTGTGAGAGAAACACACGCGCACACACTATAGAATCTTCCAAACCGGCATTATGAATACGGAAAACAGATACACGTCTCCTTCAAAAATAAAATAAAAAATGATACACGTCGATGGATCATGGATGGCAGAAAAAGAGAAGTCCAGAGTGCAGTAGGTTGATTGAAGACGAGTGGACTTTCTTGTGGTCTCGGTTAGGCCGAGTAGCATGTGCATGCCCCATTGGCGAGTTGACTTTGACCAGGCGCTATGTATGTACGAAATTCTATAGGCACGATCGTGCAAGTACGCGAATGGTTGTGGATCCACGACATGGATTCCATTTTTATTTTTTCTAACGGATGGTTCGTGATTAAATTTAAATTGTGTGTTAAAATATTGTTAGATATAATTATTCCCTATATGAGCCGGTTACAAAGTCCTACATGACACTTATGTGACAAAAAATCAAGTCAAGTCAAGGCAATGCATGTCAAAGATTTTAAGAGGTGTAAAAAGAGTTTTGGTCCACCATGAACTATAGACCATCCGACTTCTCTAGTTTACTATGGGCTCATGTATCAAGTTTTACCAATTTATCCCTCCCTTACACGTCCTTCAAAGATATGCATAGTCATTTATCATGGGACTCTAGCATATATAAACCTCCTCATGGAGAGCTTGTAAATTCATCTTATAAATGAGAAATCTCATGGAGGGAGGTCTAGAACTCCAAGTATCGACTTGAGGAGTTCTAGAGTCGACCTTGGGAAGTCTTCGATGGCCCAAGTCGCTAGCCAACTCTCGTACGGAGCTCCTCCGTTGACATAGGGCTAGGTTATTCTTCACTAGGTGACCGAAACTATTCAAAAAATATTGACGTGTCTCACATTGTCGAGTGTATGGCGACCTTCTAACAAGGTCATCGTACACGGCCCATAACTATTGCGACGTAGTCATCGAGCTATCGACACCCCCTCCCTTGTGTTGTTTCTATAACGATAACAGTGGTGCTATTTGTGGGGAACCAAGCCAACATGAGAGCTATGACCCACCTAAGTAAAATTCCGCCAAAGCCGAGGCATCGCTCGCTCAGAGCAAAGACGCAATGACCCGAGATTCCAAGAAGAAAGACAGCACCTCGGAGACAACCGAACAAGATAACCTCGACGTTGGACGTGTCGAAGGCACTACCGAGATCATCTCTATCAGCCCCCTTGCAACCGCAATTCGGTCATACCAGAAGGCGAGGAACTACTCGAGGATGCCCCTGAAGTCCGCCTAAGCGTGCCAAGGATTCCCGACACTACTTCAAGGAGGTCTTACAAGCTCATCTCTAATTTGAGAACTCTCGTCAACGCCGAGAACTTTGACCACAGAGTGCTTCGGACATTGCTCGGAATCCCTCAACAAAACACTCCCTCAAAATCAAATCGTGATGTTGCCTCCCCCGCTATTCCAAACGCCTCCGTCCAATATCATTAGGATGGACCATGCAACATCAAGAGGATCTGAGCTGGCACATGGAGGAGTGTCGATGTTCCACACCACCTACTTCCCGCATTTGTTGCCCGTGGCACTTGTGACCGTCATGAATAGAGCTCCGTGGTTCAACTCCTTCTGGGGCTTGACATTCACTGGAGTGCCTCCAAACATGGTTCCACATGCGGCACGACCACCTCTCCTTGAAAACCCAAGGCAAGAAGACACTCGTTGCCCGAAGGCTGCATTGCAAGGATCACATGTCTGCCTGACAAGGAGCAACATTAATGGAGGGCAAGCGTCAAGCACAACACGCCCAAGTCATTCGAAGGGGCACGTGCGCACCAGGAAGATCAAGTCGTGGAATCTGAGATGGGGGCTAGCTCTAGGAGAAGCCAACGCAACCGCTCCCACTTGAGAAGAAGGTCCCAATGCCATTCTCCATGCTCTTCCTCTAGGGAGGAGAGTGACAACCAGTCCCACAATGAATAACATCGGCAATGGAAGAATAGAGGACATAGGCTAACTTGCAACCCCCCTCTCAAGGAAAATCCAAGAAGCTGTAGTCCCCCAAAAGTTCAAGCCACCTACACTGAAGCAATACAACAGATACTCGAACCCCCTCCAATTCTTGGAAATATACTCCATCAGGTCGTGGGAGTGTCTCCAAGAAGTGTTCGTCGTAAATTTCCATGGAAACTTCATGCAACCCTTGTTGTCAAATGAATTGTTCACCCTCAAGCAAAAGAAAGGAGAGTCCCTGTGAAGTTTCTTCAAGCGTTTCTCCAAGGTTCTCAACAAAAATTGCCAAAGACCCAAGCATGAAGATTATTGACGGTTGCATGCAAGGCCTATTTCTAGGGGAGGTGAATGGAGTGCTCAATTGAAACCCCACAAGAACCACGGGAGAGTTGTATCGTACCTTGGAAAAATACGCATGAGGAGAGGATGGCAACACCACCAAGCTCAAGCCACCATCATACAGCCATGACGCCCCATTAGAGGAAAGACCAAGAATTCTTTCAAGAAGAACTCCTGAAACAAGAACCACACATATTCACAAGAATACAAAATCATAGCCATCAACAATCAAACTCCCCAAGAGCGCAAGCCCAAGAAGCCTAGAGGCAGGTGGTGCACTTCCAAAAGTCTGGCGGTCACTGGATGAACGAATGTTGTGACCTCCACGCTTAAGAAGAAGACGCCATAGCACGAGCCCCGTGCTCCGCCAATTCATAGTAGCATAGGGGGCTCCTCTTCCAAGAGCAACCATCCTGGCTCAAGTGCGTGTGAATGAGCTGGCCTTGGCGGTGAAAGATCTTCCATACTCTAGGGGTAACCACCTCATCAGCATCATACTCGTGGGCTCAGCATTTGTAAGGAGCTCCAAGAGATAGTGCAAGGAATATGCAGGGGAGGCAAACATAGTGAGAACACTAACCCCTACTTCTCCAAAATGGGCTAGCGTGCCTTTGACCTTCATGGAAGAGGACGCCAAGGGGATACGCTTCTTCAATGATGACGCCCTCTTCATAACTTCCATGGTAGCCAATTGCAAGCTTGCCAAGACCCTCGTCAACAATGAAAGTTTAACAGATATGTTGTACCTCCCTATGCTCAAGAACCTATTGGAGCCACAAGGGGGCTATGCAAATGGTTCGCTAGAACCATCGTTCTATCCACTTACTGGTTTCATACTGGGAAAGGCCGTTCAATCACTCGGTCAAATTGGGCTCCTTATGCCCTTCGGGACTATGGAGAATCACCAAACAAAGCTTGTATGCTTTGATGTGGTGGACATAAAGTCATCATTCAACACGATCATGGGAAGGACCACCCTCAACTACTTCTGTGTGGTCATGCACCAAAACTTCTTATGCCTCAAGATCCCTAGGCCACAAAGATCCATCACGGTATACAGAGAGCAAGCCAGGGATGGCAAGGTGCTCCAACTCCACAAGATGAAGCACGCCATTAAAGAGATGACCACCAAAAGTGTCAAACTTCTTTCTAGCATTGAAGTTTTCCCCATGGATCCACCTAGAAGGTTCACACCGAAGCCTCACCTCGAAGGAGAGTTGAAGGAAATCCACCTCTTTGATGATGAAGACCTGCATAAAATGAAGATAGGAGCAAAACTCCCAACAGAGCTTCAAGCAAGCCTCATCGCCCTCTCAAGGATAATTCCAATCTCTTCACTTGGTTGCCTACTAACAGGGAAGGTGTCCTGCACGAAGTGATGCAACATCATCTTCCATCAAACACAACCATGCTTCGGTGAAGCAGAAACTCCAGATAGACGGTGCAAACTTTTGCTCAAAATTAACACCGGGCTCTATGGAAACCACCTAACACAAAGATCCATCGTGGAAATAGCATTAAGGTGCGGTTTCTACTGGCCAACCATGGTCCAAGACACCATCAACATGCTGCAGATGTGTGAGGCATGCCAAAAGATGGCAAAATCCATCTGTTGGGGGAAGGGTCCCCGCGTTACCCTGAACCGACAGGCTTCTCCCTGACAACATTAAGAGCCCCCTCCCTGCGTTGACTCGTTTCGCCTAGCATCGACAAACTCCGCCGGCATCGTCGACGGCGTCGATGCCATGTTCCGTCCTGGCGAACGTCGAGGCTGTACTCTGTCCCGGCGGACGTCCAGGCTGTACTCGGTCCCTACGGACGTCCGGGCCGCGCTTCGCTCCGTCACCAAGGACAACACGTCGTCATGGTATCGAGTATTAGGATATTAGAGTATTTAAATATTCCATGAAGATTCTTGTAAAAAGACCAGAATACCCCTGGGGGTGTGTTGCTGCCCAAAGGGCATAATTGTAATCTCTCACATTCCTCCCTCAACCCCTATAAATAGGACCCAGGGGAGAGAGACGGGGTTGATTTCTGAGGAGAAAAACTGTAATCCCTGAAATCAATATGAGAGTTTTCACTTTGCCCCGACATGGGAGTTTTCATTTATCCTCGACGCGAGCATTTCACATTTCGCCTCGTCGGTCGCAGTAACACGAGCTCCTCCTCGACGGACACCACCCTTGCTCGTACTCCTTCGGTACTCCCGGAGGTCGACGTAACCGATCGGGGGTGCCTCAAATACACTGCCTAGTCCCGTAGCTACGACAGTTGGCGCCGTCTGTGAGAACTGGGCAAGAAGTCATGTCAACTAGGATTCCGTCGGGGAGCGGTGATGCGCATAACCTCTGCCTTGTTTGTATGCTTGCTCTTCTCTGACAGCGCACACAAGCATAGGGGCTCGTCATCGATGTCGCCCTCACGCACTCTCGGACTCGACGTCCTCTATGCCCCCATTGGCGACACCAGGGGCTCGTCGTCAACAATCCCCTCACCGCCACGTGAGCAATGTCTATGTCGCTGTGTCAGGATTACATTGGCTCCACTGTGGTGTAGAACACGCTCTGACGCGGGGTTGAGGGTCCCTGCACCGCCACGTGAGCAACGTCTCCGTCGCCGTGTCGGGACAACTTTGTCTCCCCCGTGACGTAGAGCACGCTCCACCGCGGCGTAGAGAATCCCCTCACCACCACGTGGGCAACGTCTTCGTCGCCGTGTCGGGATTACATTGGCTCCACCGTGGTGTAGAACACGCTCCGACGTGGGGTTGAGGGTCCCCGCACCGCCACGTCAGCAACATCTCCGTCGCCGTGTCGGGACAACTTTATCTCCCCCGTGACGTAGAGCATGCTCCACCGCGGCGTAGAGAATCCCCTCACTGCCACGTGAGCAACATCTTCGTCGCCATGTCGATATTACATTGGCTCCACCGTGCTGTAGAACACGCTCCGACGCGGGGTTGAGGGTCCCCGCACTGCCACGTGAGCAACGTCTCCGTCGCCGTGTCGGGACAACTTTGTCTCCCCCGTGACACTACAGCAGAACATGTCAGCACTGATGGTCGTGAAACACCTTCTACTGACAGACAGGGGGCCCATCACCCTGGAAATGTCAGTGGAGGGTGTCACTCCACTGACGGGCAGACGGACCATCAGTAGTGTTTGTTACTACTGACGGGCGCATAAGGCTCGTCAGAGGAGACCCCCAGTCGGAGGCACTTGGTTGTGGCACTACTGACGGGCGCGTCATAATAGCCCATCAGTAGAGGTCGTACTCCACTGACAGGCATTCCGTAAGTGCCCATCAGTAGAGATCTGTATTTCTGCTAACCGAAAAGGATTTGTGTTAACTCATAATCACAGTTAGATTATTCATAATAATAGGCTATAGCATTACATTATTCCTAATGATAGGCTATACCAACTATTCATTCACAGAGTCAAATCTCATAATCACATAACACATTTGTCATACGTCTTGTCTGGCAACTGGTTGCCTTTCCTCCTTTTCAGAGACCTGGTCGGGGCTGGAGTCGGTACCTCCTCCTCATGCGCCTCGTCCCCTTCAGAACTTGACTCGGAGGCAGAGCCAGAGCTGGACTCCGAGGCAGGTTGCTCTTGTCCAGCTGTGACGGCCACTAAGAGAGGTTGATCCTCGGCCAGCTTGAGGGCAGGTTCCTTGGCCGCCTCGGAGGCAACTTGCTTGGGTGCCTCCAGGATCGGTGCATCGATCGATGCAGCCACGACGAGGGGGGCCGTGTTGTCATCAACGGGCTCTAGTGCTCGGGTCGGGGACCCAGCGGGAGTACTACTGGCAGCCATTTTAAAACTGAAGAAAAACAATAGCATTTGCTAATAGTTTAGTTCCTGCTCATACACTAGTTTTGTTAAATAAACTATAGCTCAAATGCTTGTTCTCCTTGGATGAACATTCAGATAGGATTCATTTCAACCCTATTGAATACAATCATTTGCTAAATTCTAACAGGTGAAATTTGCTAACCCAGGTATAGAGTCTACAAGGAGCATAGGTAAATTTGCTATATTCTAACAGCTGAAACCCTCCAGTTATATTGAATGATTGTGAAAAGATCCAATACAGATTGAACAAGCTGTGATTCATGCTGTCTTGATGTGCAGATGGACAGTACGTGGATAACACACCAGCGAGAAGAAATATATCAGCTACACTTGCCAGACACTTGTAGTTCAATTCAAATGCAACTGAAGCAAAAGGAAACAAAAACGGAACTAGATGGCACATTATGGCATGATCTCAACACATGGATAATCCAAGGCACATTAATAGATGGTTACTCCTATTGGTATCGGACGGTCAGAAAGTATTTGGAACACGTTTTGAAGTGGACGTAGCAAAGAATGAGCTGTCACTTTTTGAAGTGCGAGCCTTGAACTTGGCAATCAAGTTGTTGTACCCTTGGTTATTTAAACAATGGGTTGGCCTGTTTCTTGCTCACTACTACAAAAAAAGGTCATCCACTATACCGCATCACTGACGGGCGAAGAAAAGCCCGTCACGCTTCCCACATATCACTGACAGGCACAAGGAAAGAAGTCAGTAGTGACTATACAAGATGTGTCGTTTCGAGTCATCACTGACGGGCAAGAAGAAAGACCGTCAGTACTGACATAAGCGGAAACACAAGATTCGACAGAAAGACATTACTGACGGGCACACAGAAAGACCCGTCACATATGTAAACTGTCATCTATGACGGTCGCTTACAAGCACCCGTCAGTGATATGAAGTCAAATTATCACTGACGGTCACCAGTAATACCTGTCAGAGGTAATAACCACATCTCTGACGGGCTCCCTTCTCGCCCGTCTGTGGTGACTTGGGCCATGATATTGACATGTGTCAGCACTGACGGATCTTTTCTCCTGTCCGTCAGTGAGGTATATTTTGATTTCACTGACGGGCTGTTGTGGGTCGCCCGTCAGTTCTCGTTGTTTATCGCTGACGGTTCCTTTCATGATGCCCGTCAGTGGTATGCCTTCCTATATAAATCTAGCCCAAGCTCGAAAAACTTTCTGTGCCCGCGCGTCCCAAGGACCAGCTGCGTGCGCCGCCGTCGCCAGCTAAACTGCTGCGGCCCGCGCGCGGCCCTATTCTCTACCGAAGGCCCTCTTCTCTCCAGCCCGGCCTCTTGATCCCTCTCTCAAAGATTGCTAGCTAGCCCGGCCTCTTGATTCTCTCCTCCCCCCTCTCAAAAGGCCATTTTTTCTCCTCCTCCAGTCCCCATCCCCCTCTCAAAGACCCCAGCTGCCTCCTTGTCAACATCCCTCTCCCCGAAGGCCCACGATATCCGTCGCTCCTAGCTCCTCTTTGAACCTCTGACATGGTAAGTACTTTATTTTATTCGCGTGAGAGAAGAAATGGCTAATTTAATATATTTATTTTATGAAATTATTTTTATTTTGCCGTAGGGATCGATTGATAGAAATTGGATGTATGGTGATCGTTGCCACACAGTTTCGTCACCGCTTTGAATGAGTTTCTTCGAGTCGCTCAAGAGGATATGACGATCAAGGGAAAAGCGAGATGTGTTGTCCATGTCGTAAATGTAGTAATATGCAAATGTTATCGACGACGGGGGAGTTGCAACTACATTTGCTGACGAAGGGTTTCATGGAAGGCTATACACGTTGGACATGTCATGGTGAAGAGAAAGAAGTTGCAAACCCGACAGAAGCGATGGACCTCGTTGAGGATGAGCACGGCGTAGCTATCGAGGAAGAAGCTAATTCAGAATCTTTAGAGGATAGCATGGGGAATTTGAATGACATGTTGCATGATATGGAAGAAATGACTTCGACCCCGGAGAATGAAAGAGAGTTCGCAAAGTTTGTAAGATTGTTGGAAGACGTGAGAGTACCGTTGTTTGTTGGATGTAAACTCGAGCATACGCGGTTGTCCGTCTCGTTAGAACTTCTAAAGTTAAAGGCAGCGTACAATTGGCCGGACACAAGTTTCACAAAATTATTAGAGTTCCTTTCCAACGTTCTCCCGGAGGGAAACGTCTTGCCTACAAGCACTTACAGGGCAAAGAAGGTTATATGCCCTCTCGGATTGCACGTTGAAAAATTTCATACGTGTCCAAACGACTGCATCTTGTACCGCAAAGAGTACATAGACCTACGAAGATGTCCAGTGTGCAAGACATCCCGGTACAAGCGTATTGCAAACCAGCTCGATTGTGACGAGGACGACGATGAAGTGAAGGGCCCCCCTGTGAAGGTTTGCTGGTATCTTCCTGTTCTTCCCCGTTTGAAGCGTTTTTTGCCAATAAGAAAGATGCAAAACGAATGCGTTGGCATAAGGAATGTCGAATGAAGATGGAATCCTGAGGCACCCTGCCGATGCATGCCAATGGAGGGCAGTGGACGCTGCATTTCCAGATTTTGGGGAGGAGGCGAGAAACATAAGGTTTGGGATGAGTACAGACGGGATCAATCCATTCGGCAACATGAGTAGCAGACACAGCACATGGCCAGTCCTTCTATGGATGTACAACCTTCCTCCATGGCTGTCGATGAAGCGCAAGTATATACACCTCTCCGTACTCATCCAAGGGCCGAAACAACCTGGAAACGATATTGACGTGTACATGCAGCCAATGAAGGAGGAACTAGAGACACTCTGGCACCAGGGGGCTGAGGTTTGGGACGCTGATAAAGTAGAATATTTCTAGCTACGAGCTGTGTTGTTCACTACGGTCAATGACTATCCAGCGCTTGAAAACTCGTCTGGCCAGAGTGTGAAAGGATACGAAGCTTGTGTCTCGTGCCAAGAAGAGACAGTGAGTTCATTCTTACAGAACTCGAGGAAAATCGTGTATATGGGTCACCGAAGGTGGCTGGCCAAAAACGATCTATGGAGGCAGTGCCCAATTAAGTTTAACGGAGAAGTGGAAAATCGTTCGAAGCCGGTGGAGAAGACCGGTGCACAAATATATGAGATTGTCAAGGATATCGAGATTGTACCCGGAAAGACACAAGAGCTAAGACCGAGCATCTGGAAGAGGAAATCGGTATTTTGGGACCTGCCTTACTAGCAAATTCTACACACCCGTCACAGTATTGATGTCATGCATGTCAAAAAAAATGTGTGCGACAGCTTGGTTGGTATTTTGCTGAACATTCTAGACAAGACAAAAGATGGTGTCAAGGCACGGCTTGACATGGAACAGATGGGCGTCAGATCAGAGCTGTGGTCCAAACAGATAACGTCAAAGACAAAAAAGGGTAATTTGAGAGTCAAGACGCGCCTACCTCCCGCCTGTTACACTCTGAACAAAGCAGAGAAGAAGAGATTGTGCGAGTGTCTTGCTGGGGTGAAAGTTCTTTCCGGATATTTGGCAAACATAAAGAAACTTGTATCGATGAAAGACTTGAAATTAATTGGTATGAAGTCTCATGATTGTCATGTGATGATGACACAGATCCTACACATTGCAATTAGAGGCCTAATGGAGCCAGGAGTCCGCAAGACTGTCACTAACCTTTGTAGCTTTTTCAACACGATCTCTCAGAAGTCACTTAGCCCAGATCGCCTTCAAAAACTTAAGCAAGAGATCGTCGTGACCATATGCGAACTAGAGATGTACTTCCCTCCTATATTCTTCGATATCATGGTACATCTCATGATACATATCGTTCTGAAGATACTGAGCCTAGGCCCTGTGTTCCTACACAGCATGTATCCTTTCGAAAGATACATGGGCATTCTGAAGCGCTATGTTCGTAACAGGTATTGGTCTGAAGGAAACATCATCCAAGGCTACACTAGTGCAGAAACCCTTATAGGAGAAGCTTACTAGTGGCGTCCCCCAAAAACACCACGCCACTGCTATCTCCACAAAATACCAGTGGCGTGCCACTATTTCCACACGCCACTAATAACAGAATACTAGTGGCGTGCACGCCACAAAACACGCCACTAGTAGCCGGGACCCAGCAGTCAGAACAGGCATACGTTACTAGTGGCGTGCGGCTTCCACACCACGCCACTAGTAACAGAATACTAGTGGCGTGCCTTTAGCGCTACGCGCCACTAATAGTTGATCCATATGGTGTATTTTTTTTAATCGGGCCTAGAAAATTACTAGTGGCGTGGGTGAGCACCCGCACGCCACTAATAACATGTTACTAGTGGCGTGTGCCAGGACCTGCACGCCACTAGTAATATTTCTGGTTTTAACACCTTTGCGGCCGTCCGGGTACAGATACTAGCCCCCCGGTTCCTTCCTCCCGAAGCCTCTCCCTCCCCATCCTTATCTCCTGCTGCCGGCCTTATCCACCCCCCATCTCTCTCCTCACCAAGCCACCACCGAAGCAACCCCGCCGGATCCCCTCCCTCGCCGCCGCTCCATTTCCGGGCCTCCCGCCGCCTCCGACCTCCTCGTTGCCACCTGGCCACGGGAGCCTCTCCCCCGAGCGTTGCTCTAGCTCCATCCCGTGCCGCCGGAGTTCTCCCCTTACCGCCGCCTCATCCCGAGCACCTTCGGCTCCGCTCCCTGTCGCCGGCCCCATCCACCGCCTCCAACCCCGCCGGAGCCCCCCCTTCCGTAGTCGCCGCTCGCCGTGTGGGTCGCAGACGGGCTCCTCCGCCACGACCCGTGCCCGTACTCTCCTTCCTCCTCCGCTCCGTCTACCTCGCTTTCCGGGTTCGCGCGCAGGGTCCCCCTCCTCGCCCCCCTCGCCGTCGCCAGGCCGCCGCCGCTCTCGCTTTCCACGTCCGCGTCGCCGCCTGCGCGGCCCCTCTCCGCGGAGTGGTTCTGGGCCATGCGTCCCGGCGTCCAACCCAGGCCCAGCACTAGGGGTGAGCAAGGGGACAAGTACTGTTGTTTGTATGCTTGTCAATTGGCTAGGGAAATTGGGGAGCATTTTTGTTGAATCGTGTAGTTCGCCAGGGTGTTGCTCCCTTTTATCTAATACACTTGCTATTGTTTGCGTTAATTTTGGGTGCTCACTTAGTGGCACAGAATTGAGTAGCTGACATAAATCTCTGTTGGTTAGTTCTCTGCACTGCTGCCGGTGGTGCTCCGAGAGAGGGGAAGGAAGTGCTAGTCCAGCATTTGCTTGTCGGTGAAAAGGACGCCAGGCTTCTGGTCGATCTGGAGAAGAGCATCACGTCAGGTAATTGCTCAAATTGTTGTTCATTTTCTTTTCGGATGGTTTATTTGTCTGCGTTTGTATTGTGATATTTGTCATTTGCATCACAGACTATTTGAGTCCATATATAGCAGTTGGCTTAATCATGCAAGCGACTGATAATTTCCGTTTGCTTATAATGGCAGGGGCGCCAGATCTAGGAGCTCTTCCTTCTAGCTTATAATTTCCGTTTGCTGCTATTATCTCAGAGCTAAATGCTACTACTTCCACTGTTAAAGTGTGTATAATAAGTTGACTTGTATCTCCGACATTCTTAAAGGATCCAATTTAGAGATGGTGTTGCTTATGCATGTGTATGTTCTTTGCAAGTTGTGTTGCTATGATATTACCTCATTGACTATGTGTTTAAATGTATGTACAAAATGACTGTATTGATGTTGTATGACTATGGATGTTGGATGACTGATGTTATGAACTGTATGTATGTATGTGGATGAACCGTATAAATAAAATATGATTTTTTTTTAAATCCTGGAATACTTACTAGTGGCGTGTAGAACTATAGGCATGCCACCAGTAAGTGACATACTAGTGGCGTGTGTGGCTTAGAGCACGCCACTAGTATGTGATATACTAGTGGCGTGTGGTGCATAGAGCACGCCGCTGATAAGTCTGTTATTAGTGGCGTGCTGAGGCCACGCCACTAGTAACAATTACCAGTGGCGTGATACTAGTGGCGTGCCTTGGGAACGCCACTAATAGGCTTTTAGGCACGCCACTAATAAGGGGGTTCTGCACTAGTGCTATGCTGCTGAAGAGTGCGTCAAGTTCTGCACAGATTACATGGCTGAACATCGACCTATAGGTGTGCCAAGTTCGCGGCACTCGGGTAGACTCATTGGTGTCGGCACACTCGGAAGAAGACAGTACGATCCTTTACGTACCGATCGATCAACTGACTTCCATAGAGCACATTTCGTGGTCTTGCAACACCTGCCAGTGGTTGGGCCTTATATAGAGATGCACTAGCAACTGTTGCACAAAGAAAACCCCAATAGAGGACCTTTTTGGATCACAAAGACGCACAACGCGCAATTTGGCCATCAGGATTACTGGTACAGAAGGGAACCGACAAGTGAAGAAGAAATAATCATCAAATGGTTGGCAAGAGAACCCATGACAAACGTCGTGACATGGCAAGGGTATGATATCAATGGATACACATTCTATACAGAGGCTCAAGACCGGAAAAACACATACCAAAACTACGGGGTGACGATAGAAGCTAAAAGTAGTCTTGATGGCCCGAAATGCAGGTACTACGGCATCATCAAAGAGATTTGGGAACTTGACTACACCGTGACCAAGGTCCCGGTGTTTCGTTGCTGATGGGTGCACCTGAAGGGCGTCCGTGTCGAAGATCAGAACTTCACCACGGTGAATCTTTGGAGTGTCGGGTCCAAAGAAGAACCATTTATATTAGCTAAACAGGTTGCGCAAGTGTTCTACGTACTGGATCCATCTAATAAGAAGCACCACGTTGTAAGAAAAGGAAAAAGGAGTATCGTTGGAGTGGATTGTGTAGTGGATGAAGAAGACTACGACCAATTCGACGATCTGGATACCAAAGATGAAGATGAGAGGACAAAGAAAAAGATCAAACGTCATATTGATAATGATGCCAAGCCGTACGTACGTACTGATCATAATGAAGGACTGACATATCAAGGGAAAAAGCTAGTCAATGACGATGACGAGAACGATGAAACTTAATATAGGTGTTGTCATTTATGTGATATAGATATGTATGTGTGATATAAAATGTGTGAGACTTTCGCAGACTCCATAAGTGCAATTTTGATTATGATTGGTCGGTTCCAATTTTGTTATTGCAACTAAAACCAATAGAGCTTTCAAACTGGTCAAAACATCCTAAGATGAAACTATCCATTTCTGCAGTCAACACTGACGGGCAAATATTTGTCGCCCGTCACTCATAACTAAGAGTGACGGGTGAGCAGTTCTACCCGTCAGTGATGAATCAGTCAACACTGACGGGTGAGAAGTTTTACCCGTCAGTGATGAATCAGTCAACACTGACGGGCAAGTATTTGTCGCCCGTCACTCATAACTAAGAGTGATAGGTGAGCCATTTTACCCGTCAGTGATGACTAGTCACCACTGATGGGCACATATTTGTTGTCCGTCAGTGTTGATTGGGGCTACATATAGCAGGGCCCAGGCACTTAGAAAAATTTCGTGCCCGCGCGTCCTAGCCCTAGCCGCCTTCGCCGAAGTGCTGCCACCGCCGCCGACGCATCTGCACTTGAAGTCCTCCACGCTCCATCGATCCCGCCGCCACCTGCTCCACGCCCGCTGCCGTCGGGGCCACCTCCACCGCACAAGCCGTCGGGGCAGCCTCCACCGCGCAAGCCACCGCCGCCGACGTCGCCGAGGTTGCCTTCACCGCACCCACCGTCGCCGAGGTTGCCTTCACCGCACAAGCCGCTGCCGCTGCCACCGAGGTCGCCTGCACCACGCAAGCCACCACCTCCTCCTCACACTCCGGCACCGCCAGCTCTTCCTCCCACTCCGGCATAGCCGGGTAAGTCCTTAGTTGATCAAAGAGGCATTAGGTCTTCATGTGGAAATATTAGGGTTTTCATTTTAGGGTTTTAGAGCAACTCCAACCCAGTCGGCATCCCCTCGATTTTGATGAGAGATATGGCTGTGCTGATGTTTGTTGCTACTGATACTTGAGATTGCGATGGAATTGTTTGCTACTGCTACTACTGATATTATTGAACTGCATATATTATTCAAACTGCGTGCATAATTAAATACTACATCTCTTCATAATTAAAAACTTGCTCTAAAACTAACGGCTACATTATTGAAATATTTTGGTAGTTACGAGATAGTAATAAAATATAGATGAGTGAAATATAGGGAAAGAGATTTAGGGAACAGTTGGAGCGCGTAGCAAAATAGGGAAGAAATCTTTTAGGGTTTTCATGTGGAAATATTAGGTCTTTATTTAATCTAGTTAATATATTTACATAAAAAAGAGGCTCTGGTTCGTTCAAGCCCGGGGACGAGGTCGAGGCCGAAGTTGTACCACCACCAAAAAGGCAACGCAAACCAAGAACAGGGAACAAGTTGCCAACGCAGACCTTAGTCATCACGGGGGTCGACCCCGATACAGGCGCACCATGTGAACCAACGAGCTTGGCGTCGAATTTCAACAACACCTGTGGGGTGCTCGTACAGGAGAACATCCCGATCACTACTCCCGATTGGAACCAGTTGCCCCGATTGGAGATAGATGCCCTGTTGACCTCACTGTTTAACCTATTCGAGGTCCCGGAGCACCTTAAGGAGACGGTGAAGCACCACGCCGAGATCACGATGTGTAATGCTCACAAGAACTACAGACACACTGTGACCAAGGAGTACGTTATGACAAATCGCCATCTGTGAAGAAGATGGTCGAAAGTAACTGATGAGTAGTGGGACCAATTCGTCGCCTCGAGGAGCACTGACGAGTTCAAGGCCAAGAGTGAGAAGAACAAGGAGCTGCACATGAGGAATAAATTCAACCACAACGTTGGCAACCGCGGGTACGCTGGGATAAAGGGTAAATGGGAAAGAGAAGATGCTGCACTACGAGCGGCTGGGAAACCAGTTCCGTTCGAGGAAATATTGGAGCCTCACACCAGAAACTAGGCGAGGGATCACACAAAAGTGAACTCGACAACGGGGGATGTGACGTTCCCCAATGACGAGGTTTATGTAGGAACCAGGATAGGGTCATCACTGACGGGCGTTGGTGGTGCAACCGTTAGTGATGGAAGTGATAACTGACGGGCGTTATAAAGTGAGCCGTCAAAGGTAACATTCAGTACTGACGTGCTTCTGTAGGTCACCCGTCAGTGATAACATCCTACTCTGACGGGTGGGAATGGATCACCCATCACAGGTAACTATCTTCACTGACGGGCGTCTTTTTTTGCCTGTCAGTGATGACTTCCTTCGGTCCTTTCCAGCAGTCATCTCTGACGGGCCGTGACTAATAGCCGTCAAAGGTAGATGTTATGACTGACGGTCGACTAGACCTCACCAGTTAGAGATGTCTACTGCAGGTCGATCATGCGGTCCTCTCCACAGTCATCCCTGACGGGTGCAGATTGCCCGCCCGTTGAAAGGACCAGGAGTGCCGACTAGAGGGGGGTGAATAGGAGGCTAACAAAAGTTACTTCTTTTAGCTTAGATTAACAGATTAAGACTTGAGCAGAAGCAAGTGTTAACAGGCTGTGTGACAGGCAATAGACACAGGTGTGATATGATATGAAAAATAGCATGCAGCTGTCACACAGGTGTCTGACACAGGTAAGATCAAAACCTAGCACAGATGAAGATAGCTATTGCCTATGTCACAGGTAGCTATGACAGGTAACAGATAAGATCTCTAGCAACTGAGACACAGCTAAGCTAAGCAGGTATAAAGGTGATCTATCACAGATAAACAAAGATAGCAAGAATCACACAAGTATACATAAGCATATAGCACTGCAGGAAGTAAACAGGTAAAGCACTCAGAGATAAGGAGGTTTTTCACCGAAGTTCCCTACTCTTTTCAGAGAAGATACGTCTCCGTTGGAGAAGCTACTTCGAAGAGATCGCCAGCACTAAATCGTGCTTGTTCTCCAAGTACCTGACGTTCAGGCCTCTTCCTTAGCTTGTGGAAGTCCTTTTGCTCACAGCAGGTAGACTTCAATCACCTTCACAAACTTACTGGTCCAGCCCACACAAGCTTGGGTGGTACCAGCAACTCCTACACCCATCTAGGAGCAGACACTCCAAGAGTAACAGATGAACCAGCAGCAATCTCTTGGAGGAACCTTTGCTCTTTGCTCAAAGCTCACACACTCACCTGAACTATCACTTATGCTTTTGGCTTTTGTTCGGTGGTTGCAGGCTTTGCAACGGTCGTATGTGATTCACAGGTTTTAGCAAGGTTGAGGATGAAGTCCTCCCCTGGTCCCCTATATATAGGGTTCACAGGCACCCGACCGTTACACTGTTGCCACGTAGGATTAGTGAGCCCCGGTGTCAGCCACCGGTGACACAGCCAACCACTCCGCCCAACTATAACGGCTCGGGTAGACTGACATCTGTGTCACCGGCAACACACACAGGTGAACCCTTAACTGACGCAGCCTAGCTACTCAGCCCGGTCTTGGCACATGACATGCCCTCAGCATACAACACTCTCTAAAACCTATAAGGAGAGAACCTCCGACAGCCCTCTGACTCACCAGACCAGCTATCGCAGTGCAGTTCCCTTAGCATTTACAAGCTCTCCCCTGGTCCAGAGAAGTACCTGTGTCTTAGAGCACTAGACCACCTGTGACACGCTGTGTCACACCGGTGACTCTAGCCCCTGGGGTTTTCTACTGCTTACACACTGACCCTCTGAGCATTGAGCAAAAGTCCCTTAGACAACTGATACTGATTACATCCCTCTTGATAGTACGGGTTTTTCCTATGGACTCAAAAGAACTAGCAAATCTAGGCTTTACCTACCCACCAACTGTAGTCACGGCCCTTGACGCATCAAGCCACCATCACCTTGCTTGCAACTCCTTGCACGGCACCGGCTTCTTCACAGCTGTGGCACAGCTGCCTAGCACCACCATTCCTTAGTCCTGGAAACCACCCTTGTACCTTTTTGGTGGTCATCCTTTTCTTGATGACTCTTCTTTCTGGAACCTAAAAACTTGCTTACACTCACTGTAAACGTTAAATTCCAGTTTGAGTTGCCATTAACCATCAAAACCAACTTGGGGCCTAGATGCTCTTTCAATCTCCCCCTTTTTGGTGGTTAGTGGCAACCTATTCAACAAATTTGCATATCAATTTGAATAGAAGGTATATGTGCAGGTTGTAGAGAATACACTCCCCCTAAAGCTGTGCACAAGAGATTTGTTTTTAACTTGCCAATGCACAGATTTTAATCGTTGGATATGGGCAGCATTTTCTTACAACTTACACTCTTATCAGTTTAGAACAATAAGTGTGTCATAGAATAGTGAGGTGAACTAAAATATTTTTCTCTTGATGCATTTGCAAGAACCAGAGCATATAAAATGTGTCAGAGCATCTGAATATATATCTTATAGCATATGAGAATATTAGAGAGCAGATTCACTATGGATATATGTATCAGAGCCGAACAAGTTTCTGGTCATATGTATCAGAGTGCCAATGGGCATGTATATCAGAGCAAGGGCTCTAACATGAATATGTGGATCAGAGCATATGTTTACTATGTATATGTGAATCCGAGCATAAGTCAATGAGCATAGGATTAATCATGAGTATATGAATCAGAGCAAAAACAGTCTAGACCTATGCTTCAGAGCATTGAACATATGCATCATAGCAACACACTTGGCACACTGAAATATTTCAGCATCAGAGTAAAGTGAGCAAGGCAAGACTTAGTATTAATTGTAATCAAGGCAGAAAAATCAGAAATAGAACAAGCCTTGAGTACACCAGAAAATAATTTTCTTTCTTCCCCTTCCTCTATTCTCTACAAATCTCTCCCCCTTTGAATGAAACTCTCCTATGACTCCCCCTATGTATGAATCTCTCCCCTTTTGACACTAAAACACCAAGAAGGGGTGAGGAAGAGACACATTCAGAGCTTTGACTTCAATATCTGGAGATCTTCTGACATCTGAACCTGCAGCTGATCAACCTTTGATTCTAGACTAGAGACTTCTGATCTGAGCTGAAGGTTCTCTCGGCGCAGAGCTGCAAACTGTGTTGGCATCACTTTGTTCTGATAAGCTCTGGCAACTGCTGGAGACATCAGAGAGGAGGACAAAGTGCCATCTGCAGCCACCTGTGTCACAGATACTAACTCAGCTGGGTCAGGTGTGGGAGTATCAATGGTGACACCGGCAGGGACTTGGACTTGAGGCACAGGCACGGAGGGAGCAGACGCTTGAGGAGCTGTTGGAGCAGCTGTGTCACCGGGAGCTGACACCGCTGGATCAGGGGACTCGCCAAACAAAGCTGGAACAACAACCTCATCAGGATGGTCATCAGCCTGAGGCCTGAGCTGGGTCTTGATGGTCTTTACTGTCATGTCAAAGTTGGAATCTAGAAGACCTATTCTCTGAAGGATCATGTACATGATGTACGACCCATACCTCAGCTTAGCTTTTTTGTCCTTCTGTATAGCATCTATCTCATGGAATATATATCTGGCCACATCAAAATGAATGTTCTTTGCTATGTGCACCAGCACCTGCCATACTGAATTGTATACTGCATCTGTATTTCCTCCTTTAGGCTGGAGGGTGACATGAAGAATCTTTACAAGATGCTTTGCTGTGATTGTGATCCCCTTGAAGTACACATGATCTGAAGGGGCATTGGTAGGGAATGTAAAATTCCTTGGATAGAATTTTCTTCTGTCAGCATTGGAGACAGGCTCTTGCTTGAACAAATTTGGCATACCAGGCTCGATAGGTGCAAGAAACAGGCTGTTGAATTCTGGAGCTGTGATTGAGAGCAGCTGGCCTCTTGTCTTCCATAGCATGACATCTTGATTTTCTTGATCTACCCAGACAGTGGCATAGAATTCCTTAATGATTTCTGGGTCATAGTCTTGTTGAAGATTGCATATGAACTCCAGACCTGAGGCTTGGATGAGAGATTGAAGACTCCTCAGTCTGGGATCAGTTAAAGTAGACCAGTCTATGGCCTTGCAATCTACAAATCCCTTGGAAGCAAGGATTTCATGGTAGAGACCCCTTTGAAGATTGGTGTGAAATCTGGGGTCTGAGCAAGATGCATCTTGAAACTCCTTGTCTTCATTGAAATATGGGCAAGCTGACCTCATTCTAATAAAAGCACTTGTGCTCATGGATGCAACTTTGCTTCTTGATTTCTGGGGATCACTTTTAGGTAGCTTCTTGGCCACAGCTTGGGAGATGAACTTCATTTGATTCACCTCAGTCCTCAAGGCATGAGAGAAGATGTAATAATACTTAGTTTCCAGATCTTCTTCTCCAACTGAGAGACTGGATGAGCTGTCTGCTTGTTCAGCCTCTGCCTCCTCTTCCTCTTCTTCGTCAGCTGATTCTGTACGTGGAGAAGATCTCTCGGCTTGGTAATCTTCATCTGAATCAGCTCTAGCTTCTTTCGGCCTGGGAGGAGTAACAGACACACCTCTGCCATCATCTGATGAGCTCTCAGAGCTTTCCTCTTGCTCAGCTGACTGACTTGCCTGTGCCACAGGTGATGACACAGGTGCTTGAACTGAAGGAGCTGGGTCAGCTGGCGGTGGCACAGGTGAGTTAGACAGGTGCAGCTCTTGGGCCTGAGCTTCTGCTGCCTGTGACACAGCTGGTTGAGACAGCTGTGGACTTGTTTGTTTGGCAGCTTCTAAAGGCGTCACAGATCCAGCCTTTGGAGATTGGAGCTCATGGGCCTCTTTGGCTGTCTGTTCTTCGGTCTCAGATACCAAAAAATTGGGATGGAGACATCTGTTTCTGGACATCCAGGGAGGAAATAGATTCTACACTTGTAGAACTTTGAGATTTTCTGCTTCTCCTCTGGTATGTCTGCAGACTTGACTTAGCTGGGCTAGCCACCGGTGACACCGGTGGTGGCATCTCCTTCTTCAATTCTTGAATGGCAGACGTCTGTTGATCAAATTGAACTTTTGAGGATGGCTTGGAGCTTTGAGTCGTCTCAGAAATTATTTTGACATCTGCATCTGGCTGCCTCTTGGCTTGATGTTCATCACTGATCACAACTTGGGAGCTTGAGAGGGAGCAGCAGCAGGAGGACTTGCTTCAGGAAACCGGGAGGTTTCTGCAGGCTGCTCGACATGAACTTCAGTCTATTCTTCCACTGAAGCTTCAGGAACTCTGACAACGATGCCAATAGGCTGAGAGGCTTTAGAGAGTCTTGCTACTTTCTCTTGTCTGAACTTAGCAGCCTCTGATAAGGCTTTCTGCTTTCTTATACCAGCAAGAGTGGCAGTTTGTGCAAGAGCCTTGCCACGTTCTTCTTCCGAAGCTTGCACTGCTATGAGTGTTTTATACCTCTGAAAGCTCTCTTTGCTTTTGCCTCGAGCAGCTTTCAGTTTCTTCAATTCAGCTGCTCTCATTTCCTTTTGCTTGAGAAATTCTTTAAGCTTTGCTTGGCTTTTTCTTGCTTCTTCATAAATTTCTAGCCTCTCTAGGGCTAAGGCATCGTGTTTGGCCAATTCTTCTGAAGAGAAGATGGTCAATGGACCAGCTGTAGTTTCTTTTTCAGCTTGCTCTTTTGCATCTAGCTGTATGCCAATCTTTTGAGCTTTGATAGCTTCCCAATGTTCTTCAGCCTTTTTCATCCTTAGAGTGGCCCTGAGCCCTATTGGGATGTCATCCCCAATATCTGAATCTAAAAGGGTTGCTTGAGAGACTGGTGGCTTTGAACCTCTCTTAGCTGGTTGCTTCTGCTTCTTAGCTGCTTCCTTTCCCAAGGATGTGTGCTCAACAGCAACTGAGGATCTTGTCCTCTTGGGTGGAGCATGCTGAGCAGAACTAGATTTACTGGCTTGAGAAGCTAATTTCTTTGCAACTACTTTTCTCTGCCTGTAAGCCCTTTGGCTTGCCTTTCTTGTTTCAGCTACCTCTGTTTTCTGTCTCAGCCTCTCTCTTTCCTGATCTGAATCTGAAATGTTAATCTCAAAGCTGGATGCTTCTAGGTCAGACCACTGCATCCTACTGACAGCTTTCTCAGATCCTGAAGACATCTGTAGAAACCAGATAGATAAGATAGAATATAGGTAAGAGGTGTTCCTGAGATGCAAAAAGGTAGTAGCTGTGTGAGACACCTGTGTGAGAACGAGGAGACACAGGTGAGGACTTGGTAACAAACTGAGGTCTCAGTCTTTTGAATAGACTTGCCTGTGTGATAGGTGAGACCCTAGCGGTGACACAGCTACGTGCGAAGACGGACGGTAGATTTTAGAAATCTAGAGATTTACTGGTTTTCGATAGTTAATTTCGAGCAATATAGGTTCTGAAAGATTATCAGGAGCTAAACCAACCCTAACAACTAACAATGCGCTAATGGATTAGGCTTTAGAGCAAAAGCATAAGCCCTAAGCAAGAACAGACGCAAAGTAGGGCTGGTGGAAGCTTACTTTGAGCAAAGATTGATAATGCGCGGATGAATTGTTGCCGGAGCTCTTCAAAAAGCTTCCTCCGATGCTTCGAAAGATTTGGAGGGACGGAAATGTCGATTTTGTCGAGAATTTGGTGTTTTAGCGCACGGCAGAAGTTTGGGGTTTTAACGTAAAACGTGGGTTCTATGAAAAACGTATCGACATCTTATATAGGCCGAAGGGGTATAAGGTGGCTGTGTCACAGCTGACAGAGGAACCTGTGACATAGGTGAGTAGACAAAATACCCTAGGACCTACGGGAATCAAAAGCATTCACCTGAGACACAGACAGATAGCTCAGGTGACAAGTATTTCATCCATAGAACACCAAGACAGAAAGAATTTGATAAGAGAGCAAGCATATGAACACTATCAGGAAATCCTTATGCAATCTTCCCAATGTCAGTTTGCCAGAAAAGCAATCAAGCAAAACTAAAACTGACATGAGTCGAGTTTGAAAATAGGTACACAATAATGTGCACATACAACTGAAAGAACTCTACACTATGCATAAAAACCCATACACCTGTGACACAGGTGATCAACACAGATGAGCATGTAAGGCATGTAGATGGCAGAATATATGAGCTAGACACCAAGCCAATCCTTTTTATTGAAGATTAGAGACATGAATGATATTCAATTCACTCCTCAGAGCATAGAACCTACTCTCATCTAAGGGCTTGGTGAAAATATCAGCTAATTGTTTTTCAGTCCTTACATGGCACAGCTGTATATCTCCCTTCTCAACATGATCTCTCAAGAAGTGGTGCCTCACTTCAATGTGTTTGGATCTTTGGTGGTGCACTGGGTTGTTGGCTAACTTAATTGCACTTTCATTATCACAGAAGAGGGGTACTTGATTAAAAGGTACATTGAAATCTTTCAAGGTCTGCCTCATCCATAATAACTGAGCACAACAACTACCAGCAGCTATATACTCAGCTTCTGCAGTGGAAAGGGCTACTGAGTTTTGTTTCTTGGATGACCAGGACACTAAGGAATGTCCTAGAAATTGACAAGTACCAGAGGTGCTTTTTCGGTCAACCTTACACCCGGCATAGTCATTATTAGAATAGCCAACTAGCTCAAAATTTGCACCTTTAGGATACCATAAGCCAAAGCCTGAGGTTTGAATCAAGTATCTCAGTATCCTTCTTACTGCAACTGTGTGACAGTCCTTAGGATTAGCTTGAAATCTAGCACACATGCATACACTCAACATAATGTCTGGCCTAGATGCACATAAGTAAAGCAGGGATCCTATCATGGATCTGAACTCTTTCTGATCAGCAAACTTACCTTTGATGTTTAGGTCTAGATGACCATTTGTTTGCATGGGAGTATGAATAGACTTTGCATCCTTCATGCCAAACTTAGTGATGATGTCTTTGGTGAACTTTTCTTGTGAAATGAATGTACCTTCCTTGAGTTGTTTGATCTGAAGTCCTAGGAAGTACTTGAGTTCTCCATCCAAAGACATCTCAAACCTTTTGGTCATCATCTGGCTAAACTCATCACTCATGGAGCGGTTAGTACTACCAAATATTATGTCATCGACATATATTTGGCACACAAATAAATCATTTCCATTTTTTTAGTGAATAGAGTTGTGTCTACTAAGCCCAGTTTAAATCCATTCTTGATCAGAAATTCTTTCAATGTATCATACCATGCTCTAGGTGCTTGCTTTAAGCCATAGAGTGCTTTGTGTAGTTTATAGACATGGTGTGGTTTCTTATCATCTTCAAAACCAGGTGGCTGTTCAACATAAACAAGTTCAGAGAGTTTACCATTCAGGAAAGCAGACTTCACATCCATCTGATAAAGCTTGATGTTATGATGTATAGCACAAGCAAGGAGGATCCTGATGGCTTCAAGTCTTGCTACTGGAGCAAAGGTTTCTCCAAAGTCCAGACCTTCCACTTGTGTAAACCCTTGAGCCACAAGTCTGGATTTGTTCCTTACCACTTATCCATTTGTATCTTGTTTGTTCCTAAAGACCCATTTTGTTCCAATCACATTGTGATCATTGGGTCTTTCCCCCAGGGACCAAACTTGGTTTCTTTTGAACTGATTGAGCTCTTCATGCATTGCATTTATCCAATCAGCATCCATGAGAGCTTCCTTGATGTTCCTGGGTTCAACACTGGAAACAAAAGAGTAATGTTCACATAAATTTGCAATTTGAGAACGAGTAGTCACTCCCCTTTAATGGCACCGATGATGTTGTCTACAGGGTGATCCTTCTGCAGCCTGCTGATCACAAGGGGTTCGGGGTCAACCACCAGTGTCACAGCTGATGGTGAAGCCTGTGACATAACTGGTTCTTCCTGGGACACAGCTGGCTGAGACAGGTGTTCTGCATCCAAGAGATCATTGGCTAGGTTGTGCTCAAGCTCGATATCTTCATCTCCAGTGTCTTCATTCAGTGATGGAGAAGGTAGTTCTTGATCACTTGGTGAGACAGGTTCTTCCTTGACATTAGGTCTGATCTCACCAGTTGACTTCTTTTGAATGTTCTTGCTCCCTACATCATTAGCAACTTGCTCTCCTTGTGAGCCATAAGACTCGTCGAAGTCCACATCTATAGATTCTTCAACAACCTTTGAGGAGGTGTTAAAAACTCTATAGGCATGGGAGTTAGTAGCATAACGAAGGAATATACCAACATCAGATTTAGCTTCAAACTTAGTGAGGCGTTTGCCCTTCCTAAGAATGTAGCACTTACAACCGAATACTCTGAAGTATGAGACATTTGGCTTTGTGTTGGTGAGCAGCTCGTATGGAGTCTTCTTGAGTAGTGGATGTAGATATATCCTATTGATGGAGTAGCAGGCAGTGTTGACAGCTTCAGCCCAAAATCTTGGTGAAGTCTTGTACTCATCCAGCAGTGTCCTTGCCATCTCTATTAGGGTTCTGTTCTTCCTTTCCACTACTCCATTTTGCTGTGGAGCATATGGACTTGATAGCTCATGCTTAATCCCATGCTTGTCCAGAAATGCTTCCACCTTTGAGTTTTTGAACTCAGTCCCATTGTCACTCCTGACTTTGACAAGGTTTATCTTCCACTCATTTTGTACTCTGACAATGAGGTGCTTGAATTTCTTGTAAACCTGTGTCTTCTCCTTCAAAAAGAACACCCAAGTATAGCGAGAAAAATCATCTACAATGACAAATCCATACTTGTTACCTCCTAAGCTCTCATATGTAGTGGGACCGAAGAGGTCAATGTGTATGAGCTCAAAAGGTGCGGTGGTGGTCATGACATTCTTGGGACGATGGGCAACTCCAACTTGTTTGCCGGCTTGACATGAGCTGCAGGGCTTGTCCTTCTCAAACTTCACCTTTTCAAGGCCGCTGACATAGCCATGTTTGCTCAGTTTGTTGAGAAGCTTCATCCCTGCATGACCTAGCCGCCTGTGCCATAGCCAGCCAACACTGGTCTTGGCCATTAGGCACCATGGAGCTGCTGCAGGCTGTTCTTTGAAGTTTACTGTGTATAGCTTTCCAGACCTGCATCCTCTGAACACTTGAGAGTCATCAGATAGTTTGGAAGCTATAACCTCATCAGGATAGAATGTGACTTTCATACCTGTGTCACACAACTGTGACACAGACATGAGGCTATAGCCTATCTGATCTACAAGCATTACATTAGATAAAGAGTGATGTTTAGATATGGTGACTTTACCAACGCCATTTACCTTTCCCTTGGAGTTATCTGCATAGATCACATGTTTACTTGGAAGATTTTCGTGTGTGATCTCTACAAACTCCTCTCTGCCTCCAGTCATATGTTGTATACATCCACTGTCCACAACCCATTCAGTTCCACTGGAGACAGTATCCTGCAAGATTAGTTATGGGGTTTAGGGACCCAAACTCGTTTGGTTCTCTTTACAATTTTACCATAAGCAGTAGTTGCAGAAGTATAGATAGCATATTTGTGTTTAAGATTAGTAGCATCTGCCACAGATGATATGACTTTAATCCTTTTGGGTTGACAGTCTCCTGCAACAAGGGTTAGTGACCTGTTTGATCTACCTGTGACACTGGTGGGTACACGGCTGTGTGAGCCACCGGTGACACAGGCAACTGTGGCCTTAGGCACCCAAATAGCTGGCAACCATTTTGTTAAGTGCCTGCGACCAATGTACTTGGTCACTATTTTTCCTTTCATGTCTTTCTGCAGGACATAGGCTAGGTTAGAGGGAATGTTTACTGCATTTCTCTTTCTCTGCACATGACCAACAAATTTGTTGTCATATGTACCTGCCTGTCTTACAAATTTCTCTGCAAGATTAGAGTTAATAGCAGCAGGCAATTTATCTTTATGTGCAGAAGGAATGTAACCCAAGCCTTTTCGGCCTTCATTCTTTCTCAGCATTTCAGCTCTGATGAGCTGGTAATTTTGCATGCCAGTATTGGCAGTGCATAGGCCTTTCATCATGAGCCTTTTAAGCTCTTCAAGCTCTTCTTTGAGCTTGTTGTGCTCATCTGCATCCACAAGGTTAGTAGCAGTAGAGGTTGATGCCTCTTTTGAATCATCAGTGACTCCACCGGTGGATGTTAGAATATTTATACGGCTAGCACAGTTCAAGCATGATTCAATAACAGTAGGGGCAGGCAAGGGAGCATCAGTGCATATAGTAGAAGAAATACCAGTGCACAAAGAATGTTTTTCCTTGAGCTCCTCATGCTCCTTTATCAGAAGCTCATGAGCTGCCTTGAGCTTTTCATGAGCTATTTCCAGGTTTTCCTGGTCAAGCCTGAGGTTTTCCCTGTCATCAGTAACCTCATCATAAGATTCACTCAGCTCCCTAAGTTTATTCCTTAAGGATATGTTCTCCTTCCTCTCCTTGCCATAGGCCTTATCTGTTCTTTCAAGGATGCCCATTAGTTCAACATAATCAGGGAAGTCATCCTCAGTAAGTACCTTAGAACCTTTGGCCATGAGACACAAAGGGGCAGAAGTGGATGGAAGATAGTCAGCTTCAGCACTTGACTCGGAGCTGTGTGACCTGGCTGTGTCACAGCTGGGTGTGTCAGCCATACTGATGGCGATCCCAGCAACTTGATCCTCTTCTTCAAACTCCTCTTCTGAGCCTGAATCCTCAGACACCCAAGCCTGTCCAACATAGGCTCTGGCAGTGGCCTTGTTCTTGGAATAAGTTGGGTGCTTGCTGTTGAAGGTCTTCTTCTTCCCATTGAAGTCCTTCTTCTTCTTGTAGTGGCTGCTATCCTTTTTCTTGTTTGGACAATCAGTAGCAAAGTGGCCTTCCTTGCCACACTCAAAGCACTTGTTGTCTCTGGACAGCTTCTTCCCTCTGAATTTGTCTCCTGATCCAAGTTGCTTCTTCTTCTTGTAAAACTTTCTGAAGTTCCTTGTGAGGAGGATGAGTTCACTCTCTTCTCCACTGGACATCTCCTCATCAAGATCTTCACTGCTATCACTCTCAGGAAGTGATGTTGGAGCAGTGGTCTTTAGGGCAATATTCTTCTTAGGTGCTGAAGAAGAGCTTTGCTTGCCCTCTTGCCTGAGTTCCATCTCATGTGTTAGAATTCTTCCTAACACCTGAAAGGACCAAGGGTGCCGACTAGAGGGGGGTGAATAGGAGGCTAATTAAAATTACTTAGATTTAATCTTTTTAACCAGTTATTGACTTAACAGATCATCAGATTTAGTTGGCTGTGTGACAGGTTCCTAACATAGGTGAAATATCACAAGTAAAATAGCACGTGGCTGTCACACAGGTGGGTCACACAGGTGATCTAATAACCTAGCACAGGTAAGCTAGTAATAATGGCTGTGACACAGGTGACTAAGACAAGTATAAAAGATGATACAACTATAACACCTAAGATACAGCTAGAACAAACAGGCAGAAAGCTGATTAAGCAGGTATAAAGTAGATCTGAATAAGGTGAACAAGAAAGTCTCAGATCATATAAGCATGCAATGAATATAACTGCTAGAGGAAATAGACTAAGCACTCAGAGAAAGACAAGTGGATTTATCCCAAGTTCCCTACTCTTTTCAGAGAGGTACATCTCCGTTGGAGAGACTACTCCGAAGAGATAGTCAGCACTGAATCGTGCTTGTCCTCCGAGTACCTGACGTTCAGGCCTCTTCCTTGCTTGTGGAGGTCCTTTGCCTTGCAGCAGGATGACATCGATGCTCCTTCACAAACTTACTGATTCAGCCCACACAAGCTTGGGTGATATCAGCAACTCCTACACCCGTCTAGGAGCAGACACTCCAAGAGTAACAGATGATGCAGCAGCAATCTCTTGGAGGAACCTTTGCTCGTGCTCAAAGCTCACAAACTCACTCGGACTGACCCTTAGGCTTTTAGCTCTTGTTGAGTGGTTGGATGCTTTGCAACGGTCGTATGTGATTCACTGGTTTGAGCAAGGTTGAGAACGAAGTCCTCCCCTGGTCCCCTATATATAGGGTCCTCAAGCACCTGACCGTTACCCTGTTGCCACGTAGGATTAAGTGAGCCACCGGTGACACAGCTACACACTACGCCCAACTGTACCGGCTCAGGCAGACCGACACCTGTGTCACCGGCAGCACACACAGGTGAACCCTTAGCTGATAGCCGCACTACTCAGCCCGGTCCTAGCACATGATATGCCCTCAGCATACGTCAAACTCTAATACCTATAAGGAGAGAGCCTCCGACAGACTTCTGACACATCAGACCGCCTATCGCAGTGCAGGTACCTTAGCATTTTCAAGCTCTCCCCTGGTACAGAGATGTACCTGAGTCATAGAGCGGAAGACCACCTGTGACACAGCTGTGTCACACAGGTGCCTAAAGCTCTAGGGTTTTCACTGTTAGTACTGCAGAGCACTAACACAAAACAGCTTCATACTTTGTGCAAAGCTATTGACATAGGGCAATTGACCTCAAAAGATCAATCCCCTTGACCAACACTCTGAGCAATGAGCAAGGTTCCCTTAGACAACTACTACTGTTTCATCCCTCTTGATAGTACGGGTGATTCCTATAGACTCAAAGAAACTAGCAAATCTAGGCTTTACCTGCCACCAACTGAATTCACGGCCCTTGACGCATCAAGCCACCATCACCTTGCTTGCAGCTCCCTGCACAGCACCGGCTTCTTCTCAGCTGTGACACAGCTGCCTAGCACAGCCATCTCTTTGTCCTTGAAACCACCTTGTACCCTTTTTGGTGACCATCCTTCACTGGATAATCCTTCTTCATGGAACCTGTAAACTCTGCTTACACTCATTGTAAACATTAGATTCCAGCTTAAGTTGCCATTAACCATCAAAACCATATTAGGGCCTAGATGATCTTTCAATCTCCCCCTTTTTGGTGGTTAGTGGCAACCCAAACTTTACACATTCCAAAATGTAGGATTGAAAAATAGATACATGTGTATGTTGATAGAATATACTCCCCTGAATCTGTGCATAAGAGATTTGTTTTTAATAAGAGATGCACAGTTTACAAGTTTTAAGCATGGGAAGTATTTTCTGATGGCTTGCATTCTTATCAGTTTAGATATGTTGGATGAATGATCAGAGCATTATCTAACTGAAGCAGATACTGATATAGATGCTCAGATTAAAATATGAAGATTCATGTCAGAGCATATTAACATAATTAATCAGAGCAAGCATATCAAACAAATGTATATCAGAGCAAATGTGCATCAGAGCATAAAATTAGAGCACAAGAATGCATAAGAGATACAATGTTATCAAGACATAAGATACAGGAGAAGAACCAAGTCTTGATACATCATTTTGAAAATAGTTTACCCTTCCCATTAAAAGCATGCAAAAAACTCTCCCCCTTACACCACTTCCCCCTTTACACCATTCTCTCCCACTTTGACACTAAAACACCCAAAAAGGAAACAAGGGAAAGAGAGGCTTCAAGAAGAGTTGGACTTGAGCAGCTGAAGCACTTCTGAAAGCTGGTTGGAGACATCAGATAGCTGAGCTTGAACTTGACCCACATTTTCTTTCAGATGAGCAACCTCTTCTCGAAGCTAGCGATTCTCTCGACGCAGAGCAGCAAACTGAACGGGCATGACCTTGTTCTGATAAGCGCTGACAGCATCTGGCGAGGGGGTGCCATCATCAGCTTCCTGTAACACAGGCGGAAACTCAGCTGTGTCTGACACAGGAGCAGCAGCTGTGACACCGGTGGAGACTTGGCAAGGAACAGGAGAGGTCCTTTGAGCATCAGGTTGGTCAGCTGTGTAGCTGGGCGCTGGCACAGCTGGTTCAGGAGATTCTCTAAAAAGAGCAGGAACTGCCACCTCATCTGGATTATCATCTGCCTAAGGTCTAAGCTGGGTTTTGGTAGTCTTCACAGAGAAATCAAAGTTGGGAATCCAGAAGACCTGTTCTTTGAAGGATCATGTACATGATGTACGATCCATACCTTAGCTTAGCCTTTTTGTCCTTAGATACACTACCTCAGGACTAGGCTTTAGTAACACATGATTGTGTTACTATAGCTTAGAAAATGTGTTACTAAGACCAGTAGTAACACATTTTTATGTGTTCTTATAACCCGTGTTACTACGTGATGTCTATTGTAGCACATAATAATGTTCCTACATGTAATAAAAAGTGTTGCAACTATGGTGTAGCAACACAAGTTATATATGTTACCATAGATCCTAGTAACACATTTTTATAACTATAGCAACACAGTTGCTAACATATTTTTCTAGGTGTAGCAACACAGCTAGTAACATCTTTTTCTTAAAATTGTAACACAATTATTGGTTATTGGCAATTATTATTATAGAGCCCAGTAACACCTTTTGGTATCTTTAGCAACACAGCAGGACAACAATTTTTTCAGTTGTAGCAACACAATTAGTAACACTTCTTCTCAAATATTGGTTCCAGAAACAGAATCAGTAGCCCTGATCCACAGCAGAAGAAGCCGAATACATAGCAGCTGGTGGGTGTTTGTTGTAAGTCCCAAGTCTCGATTAGGGTTTATTGCATCTCATGCATACATGACATCCCCATCCACCCCACCTTTGTAAACTTTTGAAACAATGTATTAATATATTGTCGAATACGTAAATATTTCATCCTCGGTGGAAATGATTGCAAACACTAATCAATGTAATTGAAACTATAGAATATGTGCATATCTCATCCTTGAAAACTCAATTTGTGGAAATTAACACCAATCAATTTATTTGAAGTATCGAACCTCGATAAAAGCCCTAATAAGGGGGTGGGTCCAGTGGGTCCCACCAGTGGATCCCCCTTCCAACCTTTTTCCAACTTTCCCAACACCCATCTCCTAAGAATTGTCCAAAAACCACATGAAATCATAGTCTGATTGGATTATCCGAGGACAAACCCTAAGAGTCGAGAAACTAGGGTTTAGTAGATGGACAAGCTAAGATGGATCAAAATGCCTCAAACTTTGGAATAAGGCATGATTTGCTGGATACTAGCCCCCTGCCAAATTTGAGAATTTTTGGAGGAACCAAAAACCTAGTCGCAGTGTTAATCGTCGATTAGGTCAAAATCCCAAATTGAACTAGACCCTCACTCAAATGAACCCCAAATTGCTCCAAACTTATACAGCAACTAAAGAATAATATCTAGGACCCCTAGTAAAAATTTCAGGTCCATTGGAGCAGAAATTATACATAAAATGTCATGGGGAATACTCCTGGAATAAAGAAAAAGAAAAATAATAAAACCCTAACCCTAACCGGCCGCCAGCCCGCTCAGTCGGCCCAACTGGCTGGCCCAGCTGATCCCCGCGCGCGCCCGCGCGCCCGCGCGCCCCCGCTCCCGCTGACAGCAGGGCCCCCGCTGTCAGCGCCTCCCCTCTCTTTCCTCCGCGCCCCGGTCCCGCTGGCAGGGCTGCCGCCTCCACGTCGCAGCCGACGAGCGGCGGTGGTGGGCGGTGCTCTGCGGCCGACCGGCGGTCCGAAGCACCGGCGCCGCACTATAAAAGAGCTCCTCCGACAGCTCCCTTCTCCCCTCTCCCTTCCCGATTTGGAAAACCCTAGCCCCCCCCCAAAATTCTTGCTTCCCGAGCTCCTTCCTCCTCTCCGGTGAGCAGCTCCGACGAGCAATTCCTCTCGGTCCCGAGCTCCTCCGCCTCCTATTCTTCCCCATTAGCTCCCCTATCTCATTCTCTAACTCCCCGTCCACTCTGCTCCACAGATCTGCCCCGGAACCTCCTCGCCGCCGTCTTCGTCCCCGCCTCCGGCCTCCCCTCCGACGAGCTTCCCCACGTGGTTCCGGACCTCTTCCCCCTCTATCTTTTTGCTCCAGAGAACCCTCTCGTCCGCCCTAACACCCTCACGTGCTCCCCTGTGCAGATCTCCGACCGGAGCACCTCCCTCGCCGGTGACCGAAGCCCCTTCGCCGCCGGTCCTCGCCGCCAGCTCACTCCAGGCCCCCTCCGTCCTCGCCGAGCACAGATCTGAGCCCGGGGTGAGCCCCTTGTCCTTCCGCCCCTATTCCCCGAGTAAACCGAGTACCGGGGACAACTCCGGTGAGCTTCCCGGCAGGCCTCCGCCGTCTGGCCTCGCCGCCGGTCCCGAGTCAGTCAAGAGAGAGAGAAGAAAGAGAGAAGAAGCGGCCGCGTGGCGAATGCTGGTTGGCTCCCGAGTGTTTGAGCGGCTGACCAGCGGGGCCCGTTGCCTGCTGACGTGGATTAGTGGGGGGAGTTCGTGGGTAGGGTCTCGGGTGCGCGTAAGAGCCGGAATCCTGTCTGGGTACGTTTTGGGTGAGTTTAGCATTTAGGGTTAGGAAGCTTTAGGGCAGATTTTTGAATGAATTTCAAATGAGCATAACTTTTAAACCACTCGGTCAAATTTGATAAAATTTATATATTTGGAATCCTTGTGAAATTCTCTACAAGATGGCTGAATCAAAAATTAATTTTGATTACATGCACTGGACATTATCTAGGGTAGAAGTTCTAGGGTTGTCGAGGATCCGTAAACCCTAGTTTCGCGATCCCAACTCCGATCTCGATAAATTATACCTTTCTGGAAACCTTATCACATCTCCTACGACATGGAATCCTTAAAATTGCAATAGGGTTACATGCATGGTATGATCTTAGGGTTAGCTCCTTTAGTTGTCGAGCCCCGCTAAACCCTAACTCGACGAAGCGTAAGTTCCTACTCGTAACTCCAAATGGGGTGATTCCAGCGACGTTAGTTTAGTTTTCCAGAGCACTTTCGAGTTGAATATGTTTAGCTCCATAACTTTCCAACTTAAGCAAGAACTTCGAAGCCCTAGCTCGTACTTGTACATCACTTAGCTTGCATGTAAATTAGGGTAACACCATAACCTTCGCAAGCTTAGAATGAATAGTCTTCACGCACTTAAACCTAACGCATGACTGAACACTCATTAGTCGCATTAGCCCCCATGCATACATGCTGGTTGTTCCATTAGCGCTCATTTCCGATGCTCGATTTCTTGCACTAGACTACGAAGAAGGAGACCTGCAGGCCCACGACCCGACGCAGGATCAGGAGCAGTTCTACGAAGGCAAGCAGAGCTTGTTGCATCCATTTATTTCAGTATTGTCTTACTTATTCCATGATGATGCTCGTATCGTTATTACTGCACTCTGGTTAAGATTATGTCGACTAGCATGCTAGGAGGTGTATACGATATGTGTGTCTTTAATTGAAGTAATCGGATATAAAGTACACTTGAACCCTTTAAGGTAAGATGTGAGAGCCGAAGGGAAAGTGTACGATGGATAAAGTTGGTATCCTTGGAGGGGCATGTTGCGACGAGGTGTTTTGGGTGTTTGTCGCGATACCAACCTGAGGTGATTCCATCGGTACAAATTCCCCTTGCTACACGTGGGCGTTAGCGACAGCGATGCTGGGGTATGGTCGAGGTAAGACTAAGACCCTTGGAGCCTTGCAACCTCCAAGGGATAAGGCACTCGCTATACTCAGGGTGATCGTCTGCCGGTAACGACCCGAGAGATGAAATTGAGGTGTGGTGGTGATGGTACACTGTCAATGTGGGGATTTGGATATATTGTGGTCATCGTGCCACTGGGTCATCGTGCCACTGAGTTATATTGTGGTCATCGTGCCACTGTGGTCATCGTGCCACTGAGTTATACTGTGGTCATCGTGCCACTGTGGTCATCGTGCCACTGAGTTGGGAACCACATGTGACTAGGAGTTACCATCACACCCCCCCCCCTAAGTAGAGATATCTGGAAGATTGGATTGTAGGTGACATCTATGTTCTACTTGGTGGATGAATGATTTGATTTGACCTTGTTGCTTATGTTGATATGCATCATGTTTAATAATGTTATCCTAGTATGAGTAGGACATCTAATCAAGCACGAATAAGTCTTGCGAGTACTTTGTACTCACCTAGGGCTTTCCTAGATCATTGCAGGTGAGCCAGGGGTCGAGGAATTCTTCGACGATGTTTAGTGCATTTGGTTTTATCCTTGGTTGGTGATCGGTTCGGGGAACCTCTTTTGTTGAACTACTAATCAGCAGTTCTTAGGCTGCTGTGGGACCCTCTTTAATTCGTTTCCGCTGTTGTTTAACTCCGTACTCGGATATGTCTTAAATACTGTAAACTTATCGTCCGTGGTGGACGACTAGTATGTTATCGTATCGTAGTGTTTTGTTGTGATGCTCAAGTTGTTTATACCAGACTGCCCATATACATTGCGTGTATGATATGAAGTATATGGGTTAGTCGTGAAGGACTACGGCCGTTCCTTGCGTTACTTTGTTGAGCGAGATCTCGGTTGAGTGACCCGCTGGCTGAGATGCTGTGCCGGCCAGGCAGGGTGTGGGTGGGTTCTACCGGGCTTTCGAGCGACCCACTAGCCTTGAGCTAGGTTAGGGTGTGGGTAGAACTACCGGGCTCCTCCGACTCTACTCTGCACGGTAGCGTTCGTGAACGACTCTAGACCTTCACACGACCCGTGGAATTGAATGTGGCTCTGGGAAGCCCAGTCGCTTCCGGCCGGCTCGACCCACGGTGGGGTCGGGTGTCGGATCCCTCCACTGTGGTGCGTACGGCGCAGGTACCGTGCCACCCGGTCGACGAATGCCTTCGGTCCTTGGCGACTGTTCGTTCCTTTAGTCATATTCTATTCCGGGGCCGTGACAGCTTGGTATCAGAGCCGAACTGACCGTAAGAAGCCAATTGCAGGTGGTCGTTAGTTAGGGCTTCCGCTGCGCCATCTGGCCATTGCGCCAATGGCCAGAAAGTTATTTAAAACTAAACCCTATATTCAAAGTCAATAAGTAGTCTGCTTTTTATTCCGCATCCCCTCGTTCTTAGTTCCAAGACTCTCTCCTATTGCATTTGTTTTTCTTTGTGTGCTAACCCTGTCCTCTCTAACCTTGGCCTATTTAGGATGGTGTACAATATTGTGACCGACCCAAGCCAACTGGGAAGCTGGGCTGCTTTACTATGGAGAATGTTGGAGCATCTGGGCGTGCCAGAAGGAGACCTCCCTGCTTTCCACGCCCGCAGTGAAGAAACCATCAGAAGAGTTCGACTTTGGTCAGGATGGGTGGTGGTGAGAGCCCCTAATATGGAAGAAATTTTCAGGGCAGTTAGGAGCAGTGGTGAGGGTGCCAGATTAGACGCTGCCAGGAAGGCTGTTCTCCACCTCCGTCGCCACTTTGATGAGATTTTCGCTGTCTCCCAGTTCCGCCTCATTCCCCGGGTCAGCGAGGATGGTAATAACATTGAGGTACCCGCACCTAGTGATGATGAAGAAAACGAGCTTGAGATGGAGACAGCTCATCACATTGCCTCTGCCGAGATAATGTATGATGGGTTATATGGGGATTATAAGGATACTGCTCGTGAGTTGATGAAGTTGTCTCATACTAATGTTCAGCTGACAAAAGCCAACCGTCGACTCCGTGCGGAGTTGCGTCGAAGGTGGCGGGTGGCGAATGGAGATGAGTCGCCCTATGGTGAGAGCCCCTATGTTCCTGTACAACAGCCGACCCCAACTCCACCCACTGGTATGGATCAACCCGAGAGTTCCGGAGCCAAGCCTCGCAAAAGGATGACCGCCCGTGAGTACCTACGACTCTTCACCCCATACCCTCACGAGGAAGTACTTGGACAACAGCTGCTTCAGCCCCTGCTCAGGAAGCTGTACCACCCGCGGTGTGAAGAGGAGGAAGAGGAAGATCCCGAGGAGCGTGTGTGGTACATCTCAAGCGACACCCAGTCTGAGGATGAGTGAGATGAACGCTTGGAGAGTAGCAATGGAGGCTTACGAGACCTGCCATCCTAAGGAAGAAGTCCTCCCCAGCCCTTAGGAATGTCGTTTGGATTTTAGTGCATGATGGCTGGTCTCATTTTGTGGTATAAGCCAAGTTAAGACCTTAGGTCGAGATGTCTTCAGGAGTAATATAATTGGGTAATTGGGGCTGCAAGTTTTGGATTTTGTAACGTTTGGTTCGCCGTAAGGTGATCTAGACCGCGGCCCCCTTTCATGAACTGTATCGAACAAGTTAGTCCAATCAAGTATTATTGTCAATTGTTCGAACTAATGGAAACCATGTGGCATGTTCATGAAGTACCTCTTTGTACCACTGTGGAACTCGTGTTTACTGCCTCCCTAACCCTTGTCCGTTCTCTCTGTGGTCTTTGATTGCAGAAGGATGGCCTCAGGAACTCGGGGTGCTGCCCGCTGTCGCCGCGATCGCGAGGAGGAAGAAGTGCCACCCCCTCCCCAGCAACCTAACATTGCTGAGCTGCTAACAACTCAGAATAGGATCTTGGAGCAACTCGCGCGCAATCAAGGCGCAGCGGGTGGTCCGGTTCGCGGTAGCCTGGGAGACTTTCAACGGACCCAACCACCGACCTTTGATCAGACTGATGATCCATTAGAAGCGGATAATTGGATCAAGACAATGGAGAGAAAGCTACAGTTGGCCCAGTGCCCCGAGGCCGACAAGGTCAGCTATGCCTCCCACTACCTCGAGGGAGCCGCCGCCGATTGGTGGGAGAATTTCCTCGCTATGCAAGAGGAAGGACACGTGGTCACATGGGCCGAATTCCAGACCGGATTCCGTGAGTTCCATGTCCCCGAAGAGATAATGGCACTGAAAAAGGAAGAATTCCGAGACCTCCGCCAAGGCAAGAAGCCTGTCACCCAATTCCTCCGAGAGTTCAACCATCTAGCGCGCTATGCCTCAGATGAAGTATCCACAGATGGGAAAAAGGTAGAAAAGTTCATGGGGAAGTTGAACGATGAAATGCAGGCCAAGTTGGCCACTGTCGACATGCGTAACTTCCAGTACCTTGTCGGCAAGGCCATCAAGGTAGAAGCCAAGGAAGGTATCCTTGAGAAGAACCGCAAACGTGACCGAGAAGCTCTGAAGACCGCGGCCAGCAGTTCCCAACGACCCCGGGTGTGGCAGCAGCAGCCAACCCGCCCAGCAGTGCAGTACGCCCCAAGGCCTCAGGGGTATGCTCCACGCCCCCAACCGCAAGCATACCCGTCCCAGCCTTTGGGAGGATTGTCACGGGCACCGCTGGATCTAAGCAAGGTGCGCTGCTTTAACTGCGGATCAATGGGACACTTCGCCAACAACTGTCTCCAACCTCGCACCGGGCATTCTTTTGCCCCCAAGATGCAGCAAGGACAGCCAGGTGGTAGCCAACCAGCTAGAGGTCAAGCTCCCCGAAAGCCTCAGGTCCCAGGCCGTGGCAAAGTGAATCATATCACTGCAGAGGAGGCGCAGGAGGCGCCAGAGGTGGTTTTGGGTACGCTCCCTGTCAACTCAGCTCCTGCCGTCGTTCTCTTCGATTCAGGAGCATCGCACTCTTTTATATCCAGCAAATTTGTGCATGAGAATCATGTTCCCTCATCCGCATTGCATCCACCCCTCTTCATTGCAACGCCTGGATCGGAATTAAGGGCCGAGGCAGTCTGCGAGGGTGTTAAGATAGAAATCGATGGAGAACCCTTCCTAGCCAATACAGTGGTCCTTGCATCGAAGGGGTTAGATATTATATTGGGTATGAATTGGTTAGTTCAGCACAAAGCAAGGATAGATTGTGCCAAAAGATCGGTCTCCTTGACCGCTGCTTCCGGCAAAGAAGTGGAGTTTGTGTCGCCATCTCCCTCAGGACATCTCTTCGCCATGAGTAGCACCCCCGGCCAGGAAATAGAGCTTGTACCTGTTGTGTGCGAGTACCCGGACGTATTTCCGGAGGAGTTGCCGGGTATGCCTCCGGATCGTGCTGTGGAGTTCGTTATTGATCTCCCGCCTGGAACAGCTCCTGTTTCAAGGCGACCATATAGGATATCCCCAAAGGAGTTGTTGGAGATGAAGAAGCAGCTCCAGGAGCTGGAAAGCAAAGGTTTTATCAGACCCAGTTCGTCACCGTGGGGCTGTCCAGCCATGTTTGTGAAGAAGAAGGATGACAGCCTCCGAATGGTAGTCGACTATCGCCCACTGAATGAGCTTACAGTGAAGAACAAGTACCCACTTCCCCGGATTGACGATCTTTTTGACCAGTTAACTGGTGCTTGTGTCTTCTCGAAGATCGACCTCAGGCTAGGCTATCACCAGATCAAGATAAGGTCCGAAGACATACCGAAGACTGCATTCACCACTCGTTATGGGTCGTATGAGTACACGGTGATGTCATTTGGGTTAACCAATGCCCCTTCCACGTTCATGCAACTCATGAACTCTGTCTTCATGGAATATCTGGACCGATTTGTCGTCGTCTTTATCGATGACATCCTAATCTATTCCAAGACGGAGTCCGAACACGAAGACCACTTGAGAATGATACTCGGCAAGCTCCGTGAGCATCGCCTGTATGCTAAGTTCTCGAAGTGCGAGTTTTGGAAGCATGAAGTCGAATTCTTGGGTCATGTCCTGTCAGCCACCGGTGTTGCAGTAGAACCTAGCAAAGTCCAAGCCGTCCAAGAATGGAAGCAGCCTAAGTCGGTTACCCAGATCCGGAGTTTTCTGGGTTTGGCAGGATATTACCGCCGGTTCATCGAAGGCTTCTCTTCCATAGCCAAGCCTATGACTGAACTGTTGAAAAAGGACGCCAAGTTTGTATGGACTGACAAATGTGAAGCAAGCTTCCAGGAGCTCAAGAAAAGATTGACATCCGCCCCAGTGCTGATCCTTCCGGACGTTGACAAGGATTTTGAAGTATATTGTGATGCGTCCCGGAATGGGCTAGGTTGTGTCCTCATGCAAGAGGGCCGTGTCGTAGCTTATGCATCACGCCAATTGCGTCCCCACGAGGCCAACTACCCCACTCATGACCTGGAATTAGCCGCCGTGGTTCACGCTCTCAAAGTATGGCGACATTACCTCATCGGTAATCGTTGCGAAATTTACTCGGATCACAAGAGCTTGAAATATCTTTTCACCCAGCCGGATTTGAACCTTCGTCAGAGGAGATGGTTGGAACTCATTAAGGACTATGACCTAGGTTTGAACTATACACCTGGCAAAGCTAATGTTGTGGCTGATGCCCTCAGTCGGAAGGCTTATTGCAATACCACCATGATCATGGAACAACAACCACTACTGCATGAAGAGTTTCAGCGGCTCAACCTGGAAGTGGTTGAGCAGGGTACCCTCGCCGCTTTGGAAATAAGGCCAACTTTAGAGGATCAGATCAAGGCTGCCCAAGTCCAGAACATTGGTATCCAGAAAATCAAAGAGAAGGTGAAGAGTGGGATCACGACCTGTTTCAGCGAAGATAAGGATGGAGTACTCTGGTTTGGAAAGAGGCTGGTAGTACCCAAGGATCAGCAGCTGAAAGATCTAATTCTCCATGAGGCTCACCATTCCCCATTGGCCATCCATCCCGGGAGCACAAAGATGTACCAAGATCTCCGCCAACGATTTTGGTGGACAAGGATGAAGCGGGAGATCGCTCGTTATGTGGCTGAGTGCGATATATGTCGACGAGTGAAGGCTGAGCATCAAAGACCAGCAGGCCTGCTCCAACCAATCCCAGTCCCTGAATGGAAATGGGAAGAGATCGGAATGGACTTTGTGGTAGGTCTGCCGAGATCCCCAAAAGGTAATGATGCTGTATGGGTGATTGTGGATCGTCTCTCCAAGGTTGCTCACTTCATCCCTGTGAAGACAACGCATAAAGTGAGTCAATTAGCAAGATTGTACATCGCTCGGATTGTTTGCCTCCACGGTGTCCCCAAGCGGATCATTTCAGATCGAGGCACTCAATTTACTAGCCGATTCTGGAAGAGTCTGCAAGAAGCGATGGGAACCTCCTTGTCTTTTAGCACTGCTTTCCATCCTCAGACCGGAGGTCAGGTCGAGAGAACCAACCAGATTCTTGAAGATATGCTAAGGTCATGTGCACTAGCCTTAGGTTCCAACTGGGAGGATTGTCTACCCTATGCCGAGTTCGCATACAACAACAGTTATCAAGCCAGCCTTGGTATGGCACCTTTCGAGGTACTCTATGGAAGAAAGTGTAGAACTCCGTTAAATTGGTCCGAGACAGGGGAAAGACAGTTCTTCGGGCCTAACCCAATCGAAGAAGCCGAAGACATGGTCCAGCTCATCCGAGAACGTCTTCGCGAAGCCCAGTGCAGACAAAAGAGTTATGCAGACCCTCATCGTCGCGAAGTTACATTCCAAGTCGGAGACAGTGTATACCTGAAGATCACACCGTTCAGAGGTGTTCGCCGCTTCGCGATGAAAGGCAAACTCACTCCCCGATACATCGGACCCTATCGGATCTTGGCCAAAAGAGGAACCGTGGCGTACCAGCTGGAACTACCTGACTACCTATCTCGGATGCATGACGTCTTCCACGTGTCCCAGCTGAAGGCTTGCCATCGAGTCCCCGAGAAGAAGATCAACCCTGAGATCGAGGTATTACATGAAGATCTTTCTTATCGAGAGCATCCAGTGTGCATCCTCGATGAAACAGAACGTAAGACTCGAAGCCGCACCATCAAGTTCTTCAAAGTCCAGTGGAGTAATCATACCGAAGACGAAGCTACGTGGGAACGTGAAGATTGGCTCAGGAAGGAGTTCCCAGCATTGTTTGTCGAACGTTAGAGATCTCGGGTCGAGATCTTTTTAAGGGGGGTAGGTTTTGTAAGTCCCAAGTCTCGATTAGGGTTTATTGCATCTCATGCATACATGACATCCCCATCCACCCCACCTTTGTAAACTTTTGAAACAATGTATTAATATATTGTCGAATACGTAAATATTTCATCCTCGGTGGAAATGATTGCAAACACTAATCAATGTAATTGAAACTATAGAATATGTGCATATCTCATCCTTGAAAACTCAATTTGTGGAAATTAACACCAATCAATTTATTTGAAGTATCGAACCTCGATAAAAGCCCTAATAAGGGGGTGGGTCCAGTGGGTCCCACCAGTGGATCCCCCTTCCAACCTTTTTCCAACTTTCCCAACACCCATCTCCTAAGAATTGTCCAAAAACCACATGAAATCATAGTCTGATTGGATTATCCGAGGACAAACCCTAAGAGTCGAGAAACTAGGGTTTAGTAGATGGACAAGCTAAGATGGATCAAAATGCCTCAAACTTTGGAATAAGGCATGATTTGCTGGATACTAGCCCCCTGCCAAATTTGAGAATTTTTGGAGGAACCAAAAACCTAGTCGCAGTGTTAATCGTCGATTAGGTCAAAATCCCAAATTGAACTAGACCCTCACTCAAATGAACCCCAAATTGCTCCAAACTTATACAGCAACTAAAGAATAATATCTAGGACCCCTAGTAAAAATTTCAGGTCCATTGGAGCAGAAATTATACATAAAATGTCATGGGGAATACTCCTGGAATAAAGAAAAAGAAAAATAATAAAACCCTAACCCTAACCGGCCGCCAGCCCGCTCAGTCGGCCCAACTGGCTGGCCCAGCTGATCCCCGCGCGCGCCCGCGCGCCCGCGCGCCCCCCGCTCCCGCTGACAGCAGGGCCCCCGCTGTCAGCGCCTCCCCTCTCTTTCCTCCGCGCCCCGGTCCCGCTGGCAGGGCTGCCGCCTCCACGTCGCAGCCGACGAGCGGCGGTGGTGGGCGGTGCTCTGCGGCCGACCGGCGGTCCGAAGCACCGGCGCCGCACTATAAAAGAGCTCCTCCGACAGCTCCCTTCTCCCCTCTCCCTTCCCGATTTGGAAAACCCTAGCCCCCCCCCAAAATTCTTGCTTCCCGAGCTCCTTCCTCCTCTCCGGTGAGCAGCTCCGACGAGCAATTCCTCTCGGTCCCGAGCTCCTCCGCCTCCTATTCTTCCCCATTAGCTCCCCTATCTCATTCTCTAACTCCCCGTCCACTCTGCTCCACAGATCTGCCCCGGAACCTCCTCGCCGCCGTCTTCGTCCCCGCCTCCGGCCTCCCCTCCGACGAGCTTCCCCACGTGGTTCCGGACCTCTTCCCCCTCTATCTTTTTGCTCCAGAGAACCCTCTCGTCCGCCCTAACACCCTCACGTGCTCCCCTGTGCAGATCTCCGACCGGAGCACCTCCCTCGCCGGTGACCGAAGCCCCTTCGCCGCCGGTCCTCGCCGCCAGCTCACTCCAGGCCCCCTCCGTCCTCGCCGAGCACAGATCTGAGCCCGGGGTGAGCCCCTTGTCCTTCCGCCCCTATTCCCCGAGTAAACCGAGTACCGGGGACAACTCCGGTGAGCTTCCCGGCAGGCCTCCGCCGTCTGGCCTCGCCGCCGGTCCCGAGTCAGTCAAGAGAGAGAGAAGAAAGAGAGAAGAAGCGGCCGCGTGGCGAATGCTGGTTGGCTCCCGAGTGTTTGAGCGGCTGACCAGCGGGGCCCGTTGCCTGCTGACGTGGATTAGTGGGGGGAGTTCGTGGGTAGGGTCTCGGGTGCGCGTAAGAGCCGGAATCCTGTCTGGGTACGTTTTGGGTGAGTTTAGCATTTAGGGTTAGGAAGCTTTAGGGCAGATTTTTGAATGAATTTCAAATGAGCATAACTTTTAAACCACTCGGTCAAATTTGATAAAATTTATATATTTGGAATCCTTGTGAAATTCTCTACAAGATGGCTGAATCAAAAATTAATTTTGATTACATGCACTGGACATTATCTAGGGTAGAAGTTCTAGGGTTGTCGAGGATCCGTAAACCCTAGTTTCGCGATCCCAACTCCGATCTCGATAAATTATACCTTTCTGGAAACCTTATCACATCTCCTACGACATGGAATCCTTAAAATTGCAATAGGGTTACATGCATGGTATGATCTTAGGGTTAGCTCCTTTAGTTGTCGAGCCCCGCTAAACCCTAACTCGACGAAGCGTAAGTTCCTACTCGTAACTCCAAATGGGGTGATTCCAGCGACGTTAGTTTAGTTTTCCAGAGCACTTTCGAGTTGAATATGTTTAGCTCCATAACTTTCCAACTTAAGCAAGAACTTCGAAGCCCTAGCTCGTACTTGTACATCACTTAGCTTGCATGTAAATTAGGGTAACACCATAACCTTCGCAAGCTTAGAATGAATAGTCTTCACGCACTTAAACCTAACGCATGACTGAACACTCATTAGTCGCATTAGCCCCCATGCATACATGCTGGTTGTTCCATTAGCGCTCATTTCCGATGCTCGATTTCTTGCACTAGACTACGAAGAAGGAGACCTGCAGGCCCACGACCCGACGCAGGATCAGGAGCAGTTCTACGAAGGCAAGCAGAGCTTGTTGCATCCATTTATTTCAGTATTGTCTTACTTATTCCATGATGATGCTCGTATCGTTATTACTGCACTCTGGTTAAGATTATGTCGACTAGCATGCTAGGAGGTGTATACGATATGTGTGTCTTTAATTGAAGTAATCGGATATAAAGTACACTTGAACCCTTTAAGGTAAGATGTGAGAGCCGAAGGGAAAGTGTACGATGGATAAAGTTGGTATCCTTGGAGGGGCATGTTGCGACGAGGTGTTTTGGGTGTTTGTCGCGATACCAACCTGAGGTGATTCCATCGGTACAAATTTCCCTTGCTACACGTGGGCGTTAGCGACAGCGATGCTGGGGTATGGTCGAGGTAAGACTAAGACCCTTGGAGCCTTGCAACCTCCAAGGGATAAGGCACTCGCTATACTCAGGGTGATCGTCTGCCGGTAACGACCCGAGAGATGAAATTGAGGTGTGGTGGTGATGGTACACTGTCAATGTGGGGATTTGGATATATTGTGGTCATCGTGCCACTGTGGTCATCGTGCCACTGAGTTATATTGTGGTCATCGTGCCACTGTGGTCATCGTGCCACTGAGTTATATTGTGGTCATCGTGCCACTGTGGTCATCGTGCCACTGAGTTATATTGTGGTCATCGTGCCACTGAGTTATACTGTGGTCATCGTGCCACTGTGGTCATCGTGCCACTGAGTTGGGAACCACATGTGACTAGGAGTTACCATCACACCCCCCCCCCTAAGTAGAAATATCTGGAAGATTGGATTGTAGGTGACATCTATGTTCTACTTGGTGGATGAATGATTTGATTTGACCTTGTTGCTTATGTTGTTATGCATCATGTTTAATAATGTTATCCTAGTATGAGTAGGACATCTAATCAAGCACGAATAAGTCTTGCGAGTACTTTGTACTCACCTAGGGCTTTCCTAGATCATTGCAGGTGAGCCAGGGGTCGAGGAATTCTTCGACGATGTTTAGTGCATTTGGTTTTATCCTTGGTTGGTGATCGGTTCGGGGAACCTCTTTTGTTGAACTACTAATCAGCAGTTCTTAGGCTGCTGTGGGACCCTCTTTAATTCGTTTCCGCTGTTGTTTAACTCCGTACTCGGATATGTCTTAAATACTGTAAACTTATCGTCCGTGGTGGACGACTAGTATGTTATCGTATCGTAGTGTTTTGTTGTGATGCTCAAGTTGTTTATACCAGACTGCCCATATACATTGCGTGTATGATATGAAGTATATGGGTTAGTCGTGAAGGACTACGGCCGTTCCTTGCGTTACTTTGTTGAGCGAGATCTCGGTTGAGTGACCCGCTGGCTGAGATGCTGTGCCGGCCAGGCAGGGTGTGGGTGGGTTCTACCGGGCTTTCGAGCGACCCACTAGCCTTGAGCTAGGTTAGGGTGTGGGTAGAACTACCGGGCTCCTCCGACTCTACTCTGCACGGTAGCGTTCGTGAACGACTCTAGACCTTCACACGACCCGTGGAATTGAATGTGGCTCTGGGAAGCCCAGTCGCTTCCGGCCGGCTCGACCCACGGTGGGGTCGGGTGTCGGATCCCTCCACTGTGGTGCGTACGGCGCAGGTACCGTGCCACCCGGTCGACGGATGCCTTCGGTCCTTGGCGACTGTTCGTTCCTTTAGTCATATTCTATTCCGGGGCCGTGACACGGCGGCTCCTAGATTCGGCGTGAGGGCACCGGCACTCGGATCTGGTCATGGCAAGGGCGGTGGCATCCAGATCCTACCATGAGGACAAAGGTGGCAGCAGTTGTGCCCGTCATCTCGTCTCCTTCCATGACAACAGAGGTGGAAGCGGGTGACAAAGGGGAAGCTAGAGGAGGAGGATGAGTAGGGCAGTGTTGGTAGAGGAGGGAGAGGAGGAGGATGGAGGCCCTGGTAGAGAAGGGTAAGATGGGTGGACAGTATCTGTTTGGAAGAGGAGGCGCGGTGATGATAAAGGGTGAGGAGAGCTAGGATTCCAGAGGAAGCAGTGGTTTTTGGGCTACATGGGTCGTTGGTGGCAGATTAGATATAAGTGGACCAAATAGGCCAGTCTGAATCACATATGATTTTTGTAAACGAATGATGAGTTATAAAAAATTGACTGTAATATTGATCTTCGTAAAAATTATATGTGAATAGTCTTATTATAATTTATAATTAAAATTCTTGTAGGACAATTTAAAAGTTATCATCTCAGGTAAATTATGCCGCTTAGTGGTCGTTGAAGGCAATTGATAGTGTCCAGCGGGCTTTCATTTGGAAGCACCCCGTTGGGTGTGGTGCCGTTTGGGTCCTTGATCTCAAGTTGATGGCTATTGAGATGGTTGCAGAGGTCTGCAGAGGTCTCACCCTTTCGAGGTTTGGGTTTGGGCTTCAAATGACGGACGAGCAGCAGACATGTTTAGAGCTTATACCACCTTCTTTGTTAGCAATGATGAGCTCACGCTTTTTTGGTCCACCCACTGGATCATTGGTCAGAGGATCAACGAGCTTTCACTAAACCTTTCGAAGCTGGTTAAACCGAGGGTGTGAACTCGAGGATCATTGCGCGGGCGTTGAGCAATGATGCCCGGGCTCGTGATTTGTAAAGATCCTGTCCATCCCGGTGCTCTTGAAGTATGGTCCTTTTTTAGACAGCTTCATTTTCTGCAAAAGCTTAATTGTTTACAGGAGTTTTGGTTCAGAAAAGCCTTGAGAAACTTATATCTCGGTCTAAATGGTTTATGAAATTTGAGATTATTGCCTGTAGTGAATGGTGTAAAGTTCCTATTACCTCTAAATTTATTGTCAGGTATATTTTATTGATAATATTATTCTTGTGGACTGTTTTTAGGGCAATTGAGCAAAAAATAATACATTACAAACATTAAAAAAATTAAGTTATCATCGTCTAGAAACCAACAAATATAGAATACTCACTGCATACATACACTGGTTCTACTCCATAGATTCGAAGATGTTCCACGGCACGATCTAGCAAGCTGAACTTATTGTTGAACAAAAGCAACCACTGTTTGGCATTGCCCTGCGGGAATAGCTGATGTCCAACGTGTTCTAGGCAACACTGCTTCTAATGGGCTTTTCATCGAGCAGCTCGTGCGTCGTCATATCAAGTATGTTCTTTCCCATGCATATCAAGTATGTTCGATGCTTGCATATCTCGTTCTTGTCATTTCATTCCAAGTTCCGGGGCTAAAAATCCAATCCACCTGGTGTCAACAGGTTTTTCAGCCTATTCAGGAATAGCTATTTTTTCGTCCCAAGTCCAAACACGAGATGAGACTTTTCCTTTGTTTTGAGGAACCGGAGCTTTCAGAGGCAGGAAGTCATCACACCAACATAGGAAAAAATCCAATGAATGCCATTGTGCTAATGAAAATTGCGATCAAACTTCGATTGCAACTGTGAACATAGGCGGACATTGGCTATGTATGGGGCACTCACTAATCACTATTAGCAGGAAACAACTAGCAGAAAGAAAGATGAACGCACTTTCAGTCCTTGCTCTTCAGCACGTACTCGCACGAGGGACCCTCAAATCTCTATTTCAGACCATAATCTTTCGATCCCTTTACCGAAGTGATTGATAGCAGGGCTAGGCTCATCATAGGGCTTCTTCTATTGGCTAGTGTGAACTCACTTCTATTCTATATCAAGATAGGGGCTTCAGTGCTTGGCTGACCGCCCGGTGGAAGACCAGGTTCTACCACACAAGGGCAGCTTTCGTAGTCCAGGATTATTTTCCTCATATGTAATTGAACCTCAATGTGGAAATGTCCGATCTTATTAAAAAAAATATGGTCTTCATGAAGGTCTGTCTTGTTTCAGGAATATAGGTACAGAAGTTCAATAGCGGTAGGTACCAAGGAGAAGACGAGTCAGGGCCGATTGACAAGACTAGCTAGGCTGACCTTCTAGCCATACTCCATCCAAAGGCCCATGAACGGAAGTGCTAAAGGTTTCATGTGATGCTGACCTCAATAAACCAGACCTCGAGAATTCGTTCATCCCTTCGCTCCGAGGATTGGTCGAGTACTTGGCCACATGCATGAGTAGGCCTGTTGCCGGGATGTCCCATTAAAAAGGCAGGTCCCATATTTGAAATAAGAAAATCAGATCAGATAGCGCTCAAGAGGAGAGTCTCCATACGAGAAATCCTTCACTTGCAGGGAATTCAAATAGATGTGTTGAAGATCATCAAAGAAAAGAAAAAGACTGAATTCGATCCATCTCCTCCCTTTTCTTTAAACCAAGAGCTACTCCTCCCTTTTCTTTTTTTATGTAATTTCAATACGATTTCATTTGTGTTCATGTTTTCAATTTATAACCCCACGGAAGTGAATAGAAAAAATAAAAATACCCCTGTGATACGCCTTCCTTTACGTATTTATAGATTGATTGATGTTCAATGGAGGGAAACTTAGTCATTTGCCGTACCCTCCCAACCAACCATCACATATGTGAAACTCATGTGAAAATAAAAAGCAGACAAACTCTGGCTTGAAGCAACGTAGGAGTGAGCACCAGCACAGCGCATTACGCTCCCATGTCTTCCAAAAGGCACGCTGCGTCGTCCGCACGGGTGCACTTGGCGTACATGGCAACCAGCACGTCCCCGACGGGGAGCGGCGCACGCAGGCCGAGGTAGAGGAGTTGGACATGGAGCTGCAGTGAGGGAGAATGCTGTTGAGACTAAAAATTTATAATACAAAATTTTAAATGAAATCATCGTACAAGCGGAGATGTCAACTCCGATCTTAACCATTGAGATATAAATATCTCAATAGAAGTAGAATAATATAGCCTCAAATTGTTCGAGATATCAACTCCGATCTCAAAACCAACAATTGAATGCGTCAACCTGAGTAGAGTGATATAATATCCTCACTCCTTTCTTACTGAACCGGAACATTAACTCCAAACTCCTCTTGACAAATTAATGCACAGCTAGAGTGCACAATTGAATGCATCAACCTGAGTAAAGTCAAGATGCCTGCCCCCGCTCCACCTTAGCGACACCCTCAAGCCCAACCATCATCACCTGCCATGACCCGGCACCGCCCAAAAGTACCACCACCTCCACCTGTCCTCCTCCCGTCGGACCTGCTGCCAACAAAGGCTCAGGTGCTGGGTGACCCGAAGGCGAGGCCCGACCTCGACTACTGTTCTATCCTGATAACCCTCATTGTCTAGATTGGCTAGAACCGTCCCAAGACCATGTGCCACGAGCAAAAAACCATTGTCGACATATGGGCTTGGAACACTGATCCGAACAACATCCCAAAGGCGGTGTGTGTGGTTCACCATCACCGCTCGCGCATGTCACCATCCACTACGAGCACACAAGGAAGATGAAAGATGCAGCCATCTGCAAGATGTTGATTCACTTGGACTTCATTGAAGACATGTCCTCGCGCGATGATGACAAGCGCTCATTCAGGCTGCACTGGAAACTGGGTTGCCCTGATAGCGTAGGCTCGGCCACCGACCACAATCTGCAGTTGGTATGTAGAGACACCAGGCATCGCCCTAATTGCAACGATGACCATGATGACAATTGGCACGACCATGATCATGAACGTCGCGATAAAGAACGCACCCATGAGCTGAAGCAGGATCAGGCCTGGACGAGCATCTTTAAGGGTCGTAGCTAGGAGAGGTCCCCATGCCCTCCTGAGCGCTCCAAGTACCGCAGCGAGGGCTGTCACCAATGCACATCTAGGCTACGCTCGATTAACATGGCCGGGCACAATGGCGCAGGCTCGAAGGGGGTGCAAAAGACCCAGCCGACGGGTGTCTGAGGACTCTGCTCTCCGGCCTGCCTCTCTAGAAGCCCAATCCCCAATAGTCTGGGTGCTACGACCCCCTTCTGGTGGTGGCCCTCCAACCCGTGGCTATCTTCGGGGGGAGGGGAAGACGACGGCTGTCTAATGCACTTGTCATCTCCAAACCCACCAAGTGTCATCGAGATCCTGTAGCATCACCTTGATCTGATGGTGTTTGAGGCCAAGTTAAAGATTGTGATAGTGCCCAAGACCAAGGTCGTGCTACCTATCTCTGTCTTCGTTGATTCAGGGCTACAGCCCCCCTCTCAGTTCGCTCCTGATTCAATGAATGCATCGATTGAATTGTTGTTGTCCTTCCTGAGCGAGATCACCACTAAGATTGGGCCTCCTCTCCTGCCAACGCCAATGGCCAGGAAGGTCACAATCGCAATGACCACCAAAGAAGACATCCTAGGGGGGTGCCGGAAGAGTGCATGCATTGTGATGCAGCCAACAATGACCTCAACACCATCCATAAGCACAAGGGAACCTGATGAAGAAGTTGGCACTACTCGAGCAAGGGAAGAAGCCCGAAAAGAAGACAATCCAAAGCTTCATCGACTATTTCATCAAAAACCTTTTTATTAGGCACGGCCGTGTCTTCCAGGGCGGGGAGATAGGCGGTGGTGAGCTAAGCAGCATTGAAAGCGTCTGAAGCCCTACAGGTTAATCTCAAGTTGTATCGCCATCCATGTGATCATCGTCTAGTAGGGCCTTAAGCCTCGAGCTTGTTTGTGCTTCTTCTTCACTGTTGTGTGAGAACAACCATCGTCAGCAACACGTTGCCTTTTATTTTGGTACCAGAAGCTTTGTTTCCTACTAGTCTACCTCCATGGGGACAGGAAATTCAGCCGAGAGTCTCAGCCGCTATCTGTACCAATGCACCTGTTGTTGCTTCAATCTACTTGACCAAGTTTAGTTGTCTCATGTTGTCATGTCTTCTACAAATGTGCTGGTTGTTTCGTGGAACATCAGGGGTTTACACAACCCAGCAAAGTGCACAGGGGCTTGCAATTCAATCCAGAGCCTTCGAGCCACGATTATGTGTCTTCAAGAATCAAAGTGGGCCCATGTTGACTATCACTCGTGCTTGAGTCTGTCAGATCTGATTTTTGCGATTCCTTCTCCTTCCTCTCTGCTTAAGGAATCAGAGGGGAAATCATTGTTGCCTACTCTCATTACTTTGAGGTCCAATAGACATGAGAACAACCCACTAACAGTGGACATAATAATGATGCACTATGGCACGATTTGGTCCCTAACCTCGGTGTACGGCCCCCAAGATTACTATCCAAAATTGAATTTCTACATGAGCTAAGGCATGTTAGAACTTCGGTCCAGGACGGTTGGCTCTTGGCCGGAGATTTTAACTTGATCTACCAAGCCAAGGACAAAAACAATGATAACATTGATCATTAGATGATGAGGAGATTCAGGAAAATGCTAAATGACTCGGAAGAAAAGGAGCTCTATCTTTCAGGAAGGAAATTCATGTGGATGAGTGACCAAGAAAACCCAACCTTAACCCGCATTGACTGCATGTTTTGCAACAAGGAGTGGGAGGCCCTTTCCCTACCTCCTTCCTCCATCAGGGCACTTTTGTGATCTTGGATCATTGCCCCCTCGTGCTTGTTGGGGAGTGCAAGCACCATATATCAAATTCTTTCAAGTTTGAATCCTATTGTACCAAGTTGCCAGGTTCGAACAAGTGGTCATCGAGGCATCGAACAAGCCAGTCACCTCATCCAGTGCCATCAAGATAATGCATATCAAGCTATCCAGGACAGCGAATGCGCTCAAGCAGTGCAGCAAGAACTTAGTTGGTGACATTCGGCTCCAAATGGCAACTGCAGATGGAGTAACCATGAGGCTGGAAAAATCTCAAGAGGAAAGAGTGCTCTCTTAGGATGAAAGAGAGTTTAAAACTTAGCTTAAAAAAATTTCTAGGTCTTGCAGCCATTAAGAGGATGCCAATGCACCAACACTCTCGGTTCTCATGGATCAAAGTGGGAGATGCAAAATCTAGATTTTTTCAGCTTAGAGTAAAAGGAAGAAGTTGAAAGAACCATACCATGGCCTTGAAGACCGAAAATTGAGTAGTAACCTCCAAAGGTTTTTTCAATGCTCAGTTGGGAACTAATGTGGCGCTCAAGGTGGATTGCAATTCGGAAATGTTAGGTTACCAACTAGTTAACCTCGCAGATCTCATGCATAGCATTGCGAAGTTGTTCTTTGAGATCGTCTCCATCCAATTGGTGCCTCGCCTCAATTCCCCGGTGTCCCATAACCAAAGTGTGTTTGTGAAGAAGAGGTGCATTCGAGACAATTTTCTTTTGTTGGAAAACATTGTGAGGAGATGCACAAGAATTTTTTTTCCAAGTCTCTCCCTCAAGCTTGACATTCATAAAGCATTTGACTCAGTCATCTGGCCTTTCCTGTTGGGGGCTCTTCGTAGGCTTGGTTTTGGCGACAAATGGAGGGACTAAATCTCCATGATTTTTCCTTCGTCTCCTTTGAGAGTTCTCATCAACAGCAATCTATGAAAGAAAATGGAACATATGTGTAGGCTGTGGCAGGGGATCCTCTATCACCAAGCCTTTTATCCTTGCATTCGACCCTATCCAACGCCTCTTCCAGTCAGCATCGGAGAGGAGAATCCTTAAACCTATTGAGAACAAAGCAACACACATTAGAGTTTCCCTCTACATTGATGACGCGGTGCTTTTTGTCAACCGAATAGTGAGTGAGCTTCAAAGGTGTCAAGAATCTTGGACTATTTTGCCAAAACCTCTAGGCTAGTTACAAATGTGCACAGAAGTGACATCTTTTTTATTTTCTACCCCGAGGAAACGTTGGAGGATCTGCGCCATGCTTTCCCAGCAACAATCAAATCCTTTCCCCGTGAGTACCTTGACCTAATGCTCCACACATGCAAGCTTCCTATCCTACATGTTCAGCCCCTAATTGACTGCCTTGCCTCATGTCTCGCTAGTTGGAAGAGAAAATGCTTTCCTAGCCCAGCGCCTTATTCTTGTGAAATTGGTCCTTATTTCCTTCCCGACCTACCACCTAATGTTTTTTCCGATGCAAAAGGGCACAATCAAGAAGCTTGATAAGATTTGATGTAGTTTCCTTTGGAAGGCTAAAGACGAGGCAAATGGCAACCACTATCTTATCAAGTGGAAAATGATTTGCCGATCTAAGGAGTTGGGGGGCCTTGGGATTCATGATCTTCACATGTTCGGGCATGCTCTCCGACTCAGATGGTTATGGAACGAAAGGAATTCCACCAATAATCCATGGGTCAGGTCGGGGATGGAGATCCCGTGTGACAATGTTGACTGCCTCCTTTTCACGGCTTCAACGACTAATGAGTTCAATGATGGCACAATTACTCAATTTTGGCACGACAGGTGGCTTCAAGGGGCCATCCTGAAGGACATGGCCCCTGATGTGTTCAAGCTCACAAAAAGGAAAAAGGCAGTCAGTTAAAATTGCTTTGCAGGATTGGGGGTGGATAAAAAATTTGAGAACCATATCCATGAGCGAGCAGCTACAACAATTCATCCATTTATGGATCAAGCTCAGAGAGGTGCAGCTCATTGAGAGCCAGCTGAGAGAGGATGCAGTTTGCTGGCTCCTTTCAATCTTTCAACTACAACATTGTTAGGAAATCAAGATGAGAGAATAAGTGCAAATATTTTGCATGGGTGCTCGTTCAAAACAAGCTTCAAAGCGTGGAAAATCTCAGCAAGAAGGGGTGGCCGCATAAACCAAAACCTTTGTTTTCTGGGTTCACTCCGTGAAAGATACAATGTAAAAAACTAGTGGCATTATTTCTGAGAAACTCAAGGACACACTAGATGATAACTAAACATGTCGAGGCCCGGAACTGGTATCTGACTTAGTGAAGAATGAACCACCAAAGACCGAGAAGCCACCAATATACCATACGCGCTTGCGTCATATCTATCAATCACCGTTGGGTGGCTCAACATTGAACCAACACAGCATACGCACAAGCAGTCATATGTGTCATTGTTGGTCAAGCCGGCCAGAAGCTAACATTATCCAATGAGTCAAATACAATTCCGAAACACTCTGTAGAGGCTTGCTATATGTATTATGTGGCAATTATAGACATTACTTAGAGGAGCCCGATACCTATGCTACACCCTAACCTAGTTGGCTGAGGCTCAGACTAGTGGGTCGTTCGAAAGCCTAGCATAGATATCCACACCCTGCCTAGCTGGCAATCGTACCTCAGCTAGCAGGTCACTCAACTACAGCAATCACTAATACTGAGACAGATATAGAGAATAGTACTGTACCTCACCCCATACATTTCATAACATACACACAATGTATATGGAGGGACATCATGAACAACTTGAGAACCATCACACAACTCTAATGAGAGAATTATAATATAGTGAAACACATCTCTTACATTTGGGCAATTACATAAATTACAAGCCAAAGACCAAAGGTCACAGTATCAAATCAGTTCAATAGCAGAAATAGAAAGATCAACCCATGAATACAAGATAAGTTCATGTATCCCAAAAATAGATCCCACAAGATCACCGACCAGGAAAACCAGATAGGCAACCTATCATTCCTTACAGGAAGGGGAACATCAATTTCTCCAAAGCTAGAACTACCTACAGCAATAGAACTCACAAATGAGTACTTTTGTACTTGTAAGATGCTAATGTGCTCATTCCAGTTAATTAAGCATTGCATGAAACATTAATGACAAAATAAATAGTTCAATTGCATTCCCCAGACATTTATGATAAACAATCAAACCAAGATTGAGTTTTTCATCATTAAGTCATACTCGTCTTAAAGCAATTCCAAAATAGGGTTATGCCACCCATAATTCCGACAATTTATTCATCAATGTAGTTCATGTTATTCTCTCTAAGTCCTTCCCGGCTTAGAGATATCCTGATAGGAGGCTACCCACCTTAGTCCCAAATCCAAAAATAAATCGAGGAAGGGCTAACCACCCTAACCTCTCACATCATTTCATTTCCAATAAATTTAAGTCGTACCCGACTTAAAAACATTTTGGGATAGGGCATCTCACCCCAATTCCCTCAACAGAAAAATCAAAACAACCGGTATCGTATCAGCCACATAGCTTGATCGATCCGTCATTTCACATAAATACTTGGGTTACACCACCCAAATCTCTTAATCAAAAGATGCAACATGATCAGCCTCATATCAGTGACATAGCTTGATTGACCTGTCATTTGACATCAACCTTGTGTGGATGAAGAGAAAGATCCACTGATCGGCTTCGCATCAGCCACACAGCTTGACTGACCCATCGACTAGCATCAGTCTCCAGCTCTCACATCTCACTTATTAGGGGTTCCGATATTCAATTAGTAAATTTGGAAGTCATGACCACAAACAACACCTAAGCATGCTAGTAAGATCACAACCAAACCATAGCACATGATTAAAATTCTAAAAGCAAGCATAATCACCCGTTAAAATTCTAAAGCATGCTTGCCTATCCTTGGATGTACTGTACTTGATGGAGATGACTTTTGAGGATAAACCTCGTTACCCTGTCCTAATAATGAGTACACCGGAATACTAGAAAACGACAAAAGGGATAAATCCAATCAATACCGGCAAAACAAAATTAAGATTATAAGGAAATGCATTTTATGATGTAGGTAATGCACTTATAGCACTAAGCAAGAGGTTTTGTTTGATTTGGAGCTTTAGCGAGGAAGTTTATAATTTTCCAAAGTCATCTACGATGATCTTCTAGAGTTATCTAATCCAACCTATTCCTAATTTTTATAGAACAGAACTACTACTGAAATTTGATGGGATGTTAATATACATGTCCTTAGGTGTGGTCGGATGCAAAATAATTATATTCCACATGTTAAGCTAGATTCTCTACTAACTAATTCAACTTTAGGGTTTTAGATGTATTATTTAATTATTCTAATAACCTAAAAATTTCATGAATAGTAACATGAGTAAAATTATTTTTATTAAATATTACATGTTATACTAAGCATTTTGATATGAAGTGCACAACTTTTGGATTTGAATTGAATTAAATTAGTTATGAATTTTGCAAGATTGACATTTAAATTCCAAAATTTGAATTGGATTTGTTAATTTCAAAATTTGTAAAACAGTAACATAAATGCATGTCATACCATTAGATTGCATATTTGAAAAGATAAATTTTAGAAAAAATAATCAACTCATTTGGAGTTGATTTGAATTTTCAACAAATTTCTAAAGTTTAAATCATTTTAAACCCCCTTTTTGTTTTTTTCCTCAGTAAAGAAATGATATGATTATTTTTCTAGTACCTACAACATGCTAGATCTATGCAAATGACACGTGGGTCCCAGTCAAAGTTGATTGGTCCATGTTTGGCTAGTCAATATGAGAGTGGGGCCCACCATTATAGACTAATCTTTCTTTTCTTTTTCTTTTTCTTTGTATTTCTTTAATCCTTACATGTGGGACCAAGGTGTCATACTCAGGAACGAAATCACTGTCTAATTATTCAACTTCTAAATTGCATTGGTTCAACATTAAGTATGTTGGAATGGCATTAGTTCTATCAGACAACAATTAATTAAGCAGTAGTTATTGCAATGATTAGGTACATTAAGTATATCTAGATGTAATTAACTATCTAATCATTGCAATGATTAGGGTGTTAACCATGTTTGAAAGTAATTTATTTTCATCTTAGATGAACCAGTCCACTGTTTTATTGTATAAGCATGAATTATGTCAGAACTCAATTGAGATAACCTTAGTGATGTCCCAATCTTATTAAATGACCAATAATTGCATGTCTTAATCATAGTTAACATGAGTGAATCACCAAGGCACTCCACTCATGCTGTCCGAAAGCAAAAGGTGGAGGGAGTGGCTTTGGTCTTGTAGATCCTGGTGATGAAATTTCGGCGATGCCGAGCAGAGGGAGGCGCAAGGCAGCTGGGTTAGGGGTTAGCTCACCCCAGGTGTGAGTGTGGGCTTGGGTTGGAAGGAAGCTGTAATGCCCAAATTAGACAATCTAGGTTTTCGACTTGCATTCATGCATTCATGGCATTCGTCATCCTACATAAACACACACACACACACCTTATTAAAACTAAAATACTATATGATGAAATTTTATTGAATATGTACATATCTCATCCTCGGTGGGTATTCTAGCAAACACCAATCAACTTATTCGAAGCATCGAATAACGATTATAGCTCTAGTAGGAAGTTGGATCCACGATTCCCTCTTGAGGAGCCACTAGGTTAGCTTCCCTCTCTTCTCCCCGGAGCCTTCATCTCGAGCCATCCCCCAAATTGCTACTACCCTGCTAGTTCGATGGAAGTACTCAACTCCAAACCCTAAAACTGACAGAACTAGGGTTGGAAGAGTAGGAGAGCTCTGGTGGATGAAAAGTTTCCCCCCCCCAATTTTCATAACAAGTTCGAAAGTAGAAACCTTAGCTACCTGCCAATTTTCAGAAGCTTGGAAGGGCTCAAGGACCCAGTTGCCGTCCTACGCCGATTAGGTCGAACTCTAAAGATAAGCTAAAGAATAGACCAATTGAGACCCAAACCAATTTAAAAGTTGCAATAGTAGACCCTACATGCTCTCTTGAGCACCCTGGAGAAATTGGGGAATTGTTAGAGGCCCAAAGGACCTAATTGCAATTCACACCTAAAAATAGGTCAAATCTTGTGATTGAACTAAAACCTAGGGCAAACTAGCTTCAAATCAGTTCAAGTTCTTACAGTAGATTCCTAAGAATATTTTGAGGGCCCTGTAAAAATCTCAAGTTATTTGGAGTTGTTTTGGTACATGAAATAACAAAGGGAGTAGAGCTGCTATTTAAGAAAATAAAAAGGAATTAAAAACCCTAAACAACTCGGGCCACAGCCAACCAGGCCGCTCGGCCGGCCCAACCCACTTACTCCCGCCGGACCCCCCCCCTGCTGCTGGGCCCCGTGCGTCAGCCTCCCCTCCTCTCACCCCGTTGCCCGGCCCCACCTGTCGGCACCCTCTCCCCACGTCCCCGCCGGCGACTGGTGGAGGTGGGCGGTGCCGCTCCGACAGCCCTCCGTCCCGACAGCGCCGAGCCGCCCTATTTAATGCCCTGCTCGATCCGCCCCCCGCTCCCCACTCGCCTGTCCGAAAACCCTAGATCGGTTACCCTAGCCCCTCCTCGCTGCTGCCTTCTCCAGAGCCGGTGGCTTCTCCGGCGAGAAATCACCGCTCCTCCGGTGGTCCTCTGGTTCCCTTTTTCTCCTTTCTGAGCTCCCCTTCATCTCCTTAATCTCCTCGCCCCCTTTCTCATGCAGATCTGCGACCGCGCTCCGTCTTCTCGGCATTGTCTTCCCCAAGTCCGGTAAAGCTCCGACCGGTGCCCGAAGCTCCCCGGCGACTACGCCCCGACCTCACCGCCGCTCCCCTCCGTTGCCAGACGCGCTCCGACTTCCTCAGCTCCCCCACGACCTCGCATTGGCCCCGGGGTGAGCCGTTGATCCTTGCGCCGTTCCCTACCGGCCTCGCCGTCCCCTGTAGCTCCTTTCCGGTGAGCCTCCGGTCACCGCACCGCCGTCCGAGCCCCCTTTGGTGAACCAGAGAGAGAGAGAAACGAGTGAGAGGGAGTGAGGGGAGGTGGCCCATGTGGCACTTCCTGGTTGGCCCCGGGAGCACAGTCAGCAGGCTGACTGGGACTCCACGGTCCAGTCAGCGCTGACCTGTGGGTCCCGCTGGTCAGTTAGCTGTGTTAAGGGGGTAGAGTTGGCGGTAGTCCTCCCGGGTAGACTTAGCAAGGCAGTGCTGAAGCGCAGTGAGAGAGAAGGGAATCTTCGGGTGGCTTTAGCAATTAGATTTCCGTACTGTTAGGGTTAGAGTTGGATTGTTTTTTCCCAATAAACTTCAAACGGCAATATCTTTTGATCCGTAACTCGGAATTGAACAAACTTGGACTTTCTGGAATCCTCGTGAAAAGCTCTACGACTTGGCTGGAACAAAACCTTGATTTGGGCACATGCACTGTAGGGTATTGTTGAACCTAATGATACTAGATCCGTCCGCGTAGACATCCTTCGATGAACCCTAGTGCGACGACGATAACTTCGATTCCATTGAACCAGTGGTGTTAGGTATGAGTCCTCGCATACCTTTGAGATGTAAACCTTTAGAATGAATTGCCACTAATGTTCCCCACATTTTAACCCTAATTAGAAACTACACAACGTTAACATGCATGCGTAAATAGATCGGCCACTTAACCCTACCCGACTAAGCTATAAACCCTAAAACCTTATCGTGTGAACCATAACATACGTGATGAGTGAAAACAGTACCTAGGTTCAATATGTAACACCCCTTACCACCCTCGTTAGCCCTTTTTATCATAGATTTAACGAAAACCCTAACCTAACATCGGTAACCTCGAACATATGGTGTCAGTGGCATTAGACTTGTGTCTTCGCATATTTCCTCGATATGTATCATTGAACCCTAATCACCCCCTAAAGTCCTCGTTAGTTCCTACTATTCCATATCAGCAAACCCCTAATTCATAACCCTAGCTCCGACTTGCACGATCTCAATCGCTCAAAACTTGTAACACATAATGTACTCGGATAATAACCTGATAAACCCACTTGTTATTCTTAGATGCTGAGATAATATTGAGAATAGGATAGACAATGACTTGTTCCTTACTAAGAAGAAGACAGGAAATGCTAAATATGATGAAGCTTGCTAGAACCAGGATTTAAGTTCCACACATATCACCCAACCAAATGCTTGTTAGCCCTTTTATCGTAAATCGGTGCACCCCTAACTCATCGGAGCTCTTAACCTACCATGCATGCATTCTAGCTAGTTGCCACACACAGGCCTCCGATAAGTTAACCTAAAACCTTGCACATAGTAATACTTCCTCGACACCCCGATACACCGTAGGCACATGTAGCTCACATCAATCATACATGCATACATGCTGGTTGTTAAATACTCCTTATTTATTCTTTTCCGGTACTACTCGCTTCAGAGCCCGAAGGAGAGTACCACCCGACTTACCACTACCCGCAAGCTCCGAGACAACCAGATCAAGGCAAGCAGAGCTTGTTGCATTTTACTTTCCGTACTCTTGTGTATGCCCCCTCTTATGTGTGCTTGTATGTGTATGTCTCCGTTGTATGTCGAATGGGTATGTTCGGTTTAGATGTCATTAGGAGATGTTAAGCACACTAATACGAGCAGGATGGGTCTCACGTTGAGAACATCTGTGGCTCTTCAACCAAACCTTTAAGTGAGTTGTGAGAGCCGAGGGCGTGCACAATGGGTACGGTTGTTGCTAATAGCGGCGGGAAGGTGACCCAGGTGTAAGTAGAGTTTTGTCACCGCAGCAACCATATCTTCAGTGTGTCACAATCCCTTATAACACGGGATCGTTAGCGAGAACCAGCACTGCGGTATAATGACATAAGCCTCCACGCCCCTTGGAGGATCATTACCTCCTTGCGGTTATGCACTCATTATATCGGCAGGGGTTGGGGTGTCGGTAGCGATCCGAGAGATTAAATCATCATGTGTCTGTGATGGATTAAGTCGGATTTGATAATGTGTCTGTGATGGATTAAGTCGGATTTGATAATGTGTCTGTGATGGATTAAGTCGGATTTGATAATGTGTCTGTGATGGATTAAGTCGGATTTGATAATGTGTCTGTGATGGTTCAATTTGGATTGGTATAGGGGCTCCCCTTTGGATTGGAATTTGTTAACTAAGTCGATTGGATTGGATACATGGGTTGCCCCATTAGATTGGATTGGATGATTTGGATCATGTGCTGATTTTTATGACATGCTTGCTCTCCGAATTAATTTGTTATTTACCTCGTCATTATTTTCCCGGTTAATGCCATGCTATTAATTTTGTATATTGTTCCTCTGAGAAGCATCATGTTTACTTGTTGTTACACTAGTATGTGTAGGACATTTAATCAAGCACGATTAAGTCTTGCGAGTACTTTTGTACTCACCTAGGTTATTCCTAGAGCTTGCAGGTGAGCCGATGGTCCAGGATTATTTCGAATACCGCCTGAAGTAGTGTTTCCTCGGTAGTGTTCGATGCATGGGATAGATGTGGATTTTGGTCAGCGGTCACTGTGCCACTGTGGGTTTCACTCATTTTGCTTCCGCTGTCGTTTAACTTCTCCGTACTCGGATACGTGTTTGGACATAATCAACTATTGTAATATGTCGTCCCAGCGTGGACAGTTATTATTAATGTCGTAATGTAGAGTTTGTACTGTGGTATCCGAGTTGTTACTTGCGGTTGTCCATGTACAATGTGTGTATGTGATGAAGTATATGGGCAACTGTGCAGCGGTATTACTGCGCGTTAGGATTGCGTTTCGTGATGGCAGAGGTGAGCGAACCACTAGCCCTGTGTAGCTTTGGTTGGGCCGATCCAGGGGATTCGTCCCGTACTCGCTAAGCCTCCCATGACCGTCACGCCTCGCGCTGACGGCAGAGCAGAGCTGGATCCTCCCAGAGTTGCACCTCGTGGCTAGGTTAGGTTGAGGGGATGCATATCCCGAGCTCTAGTCCTCCTATGACTATCGCAGAGCGCAGGCCTATCACGCGGTATTACCCCTTCACTGGTATTTGGAATCTCCTTGTGGCTTTGGGAAGATTGGTCGCTTCCGACCGGCTCGCTTGTGGCGGGTGTCGGATCGTTCCGCTTCGGTGCGTACGGCGCAGGTACCGTGCCACCGGGCTGACAAGTCCTTCGGTCCTTGGCGGCTTCTCGTTCCCCTAATCACAGGTGGATTCCGGGTCCGTGACAGCTTGGTATCAGAGCCGAACTGACCGTAGGAAACCAATTGCAGGTGGTCGTTAGATAGGAGCTTCCGCTGCGCCTCGCTGATCGGTGCCACGCAGATCTGTGCCTCGCCACTTGGCCAGCAAAACTATTTACAAAGTTAAAACCTATGTTTAAAACTAATAAGTAGATTGCTATTTATTCCTTAACCTCATCGCTCTTAGTTCTGAACTCTTCTTCCCTATTGCATTTGTTTTCGGTGTGTGACTGACCTTAACCTATTCCTTGTTTGATTAGATGGAATTTCCTCAGCTGGTGCATGCTACCCATGCCTTGGATGTCGACGGGTTTCCGGAGGTGCTTTTATACATGCTTCGGGAACTCGGATTTCCCTATCTCCCAGAATACCTTGTGCATAGAGCCGACCTAGGGTTTGGCATGTACGAGTATCGAGCGCGCGTGTTCATTCACCCGCGTGCGCAGGACCCTCCCCACCAACCATGCCTCTTCGATGGCTATGGAGCAGAATTGGAGTCCGCGGTCCAAGACGCAGCTTATTCAGCTATGTGCCATCTTCGGCATGAGCTTCCGGGTCTCGTTGGAGGCCCCTTCACCTACTTTCCGTCACGGACTCCCATGGAGGATGTGGCGCCATCTGAAGACTTCACCCAGGAGAGTAACGGGGCACTAGCCCATTTGGGCCGCCTCACCCGATCCCTGGATATGGCGTATCGTGCCCGCGGATTCGAAATGAGACGGTATCGTCATCGCCTCATCACCTCTCTTGAACTCGCTCATCACCAACGGAGGGATTTCGCCGCACCCCCTCACTTTTGGACCGGTGAGGGCAACTACTCAGTCTATGAAAGAGGCCCGTGGGAGTACCACTATCCGTCGGTGGGCGGAATGGAGATTCGTTTCCCACCAAATTCGTTGCGTCCACAAATGTCGGTGGGCAGCATTCGTCGTGTTCCTTCTGTGATTCCTCAATTTGGACACAGCATTTCCTTGTTTCATTCCATGGTTCCCCTCCCTACTGAGTTGGAAGTTTATGAGATCAATCGCCGTAGTGAAGGAGCTCCATACAGTCCTTAGTGTGATTGTATTGTGGAATGTAAGGTGAATCCATAATGTTAGGACTTAGGCCATCTTTTGGGAAAATTGTAATCGAGTATTTAGGGCTGCAATTTTGGAACATTACCCGTTTATTTCACTAAAAGAGTGATCTAAACCGCAGCTTTCCTATGAACCTCTTGATCATATTAATGCGTTCATGTGTTAGCGTCCATTTGCCTTGCAATTGTTTTGTGCTCCATTTTCTTGAGGAAAGGCGTATGAAATGATGTGCCTTATCTTCAGTTACCGTACTATACCCTGCTAGAAACATCCTTAGTTTCCTAGGTTTCCCCACTCCAATTATCTCACTCGGTATCCTCTGATTCGGTGCAACAGTATGGCCAAGAAAAACCGTGGAGCCAACCGTGATCGTCGCCAGGGTGGTGAAGACGAGATGCCACCCCCACCTCAGCAAACCAATCTTACGGATTTAATTGTCGCCCAGAACCAAATCATTCAACAACTTGTCCGCAACCACGCCGAGATTTCTATGGTTATGATGCGCAACCCTCAGTATCCTGTGAACCAGGCGATCGTTGAACAAGCAAAAGAGCCAGTCCCCAACAAGTCTCGCAAACGCAAGAGCGAGATAGTCGAGTCTGCCGGAAGTAGCTCGCAAAGGTCGCGATCCCCCGTGGATTGGAGCAAGATTAAATGCTACAATTGCGGGAAGGTAGGACATTTCGCCAACCGCTGTTTCTCCTTGCGCACCGGGAATATTTTCGCTCCTAAGACACCACAAGATGATGTTCCTCGCCTTCAGCAACAGGAGCATCCACCCCTTCCCCAGAATGAACCACCGCGAGCCTTATTTGATCAAAGCCAGATGCACTGTTGCAACTGTGCAAAGATGGGACATTTCGCCGATGGTTGTTCCCTTCCGCGCACGGGGTCCGTTTTTGCTCCTGAGGCATTCCAAGGTTGTGCCCCTCTTCCTCAGCAACCAGAACATCAGCCTCAACCCCAGCTCAAGCAGCCACAACCCGTCAAGGATTTGAGCAAGGTGTCATGCCACCACTGCGGAAAAATGGGGCATCGTACAAAGCGTTGCCGTCTTCTGCGTACAGGACATCTTCTCGCCTTTAAATTGCGGCGAGAACAAGCAAGTAGAGGTCTCCAAGCGCAGGATGTACCAAAGGAAGTGTTGGGTACGCCTCTCCTTAACTGAACTCCTGCTGCCATTCTTTTCGATTTTAGGAGTATTCCACTCTTATATATCCAGTAAGTTGCACAGGATAGCCACATGCCGGTATCAGTATTGCATTATTCCCAGTTTGGCATCCTCAACCCAATAGGAGCTTAGATCAAGCTGAAAGACGCACCGTTCCCTTTTAACCGTTAAATTTCTATACGTGCTTGGAAGATCTAGAATTGCCTTTGTGCATGTCGTATATATACCTGTTTGGTGAATCATCTGGCGTATAGGCGTCTGTACTCGGTACCCCAGAATGCTTTCGTGCTCACCTAGAACCAATACGAAGTCTGGCCAACTCCTCGTTGTTGGCACTACGTGTAGTACGAGACCATTCTCAGGCCCCGACAATTCTAGATTGACTGTCTTGTTTGGCACAATATCTTTGGAGGCAATTCCAAGAAAAGGTGCATGCCACGTTAGCCATGCACAACGAACCTTTCCTCAATCCAGTTCCTTCCTCCTCTACTGTTATACGTACACCTTGGTACAGCTTGGTATCATTAAGCACCTTCTTCTCTCCGCACCTTACGTGACCTAAGTGCACCCACACTAAATTTTTAAGAAGACTTCTCGTATAAGGTTAACCATATCCACCTCTTTCCACGTTCCCCTACCACGTGGATTCCCTATCCCTAGATAGTCCACTCGCTTAATGGTCAACCCTATAGATCACCTCCTCACCGTTCCAAGTCTGAACCGGAACACAACGACCCTTAAGCGTGGTGTCCAATGGACTCTGCCATCTCCTAATCCTCCCCACCCAGTTAATTACAAGAACTTTCTCTTCTTGTTTTTACTGAGAAAAATACAACAAAGATCCTAGAGAATCTAGCTTAACAGCCAAATTAAGAATAGTCGCATCATAATTCACCCTAAACCCCGTACGACGAGTGGTGTAGAAAAGACAAAGGCAAACCCCGAAACAGGACACCCCGGAGGAATCAAGCACCCTTCGCGCAGTGAAATAGACTATGAAACTTGGAAAGGCTTCTAGATGTCTCAATCCTACTCCTGATCCTTCTTTCCAAGTAATCATAAACAGATACTTCAATTGCTTCAAGGTTACTACCCTCACTATCGTCTTCAACCTTGTTGGAGCAGAGATAGCTGGTCATACTGACCCCTTTCACTTAAACCCACGATCTTGAATTCTAAATTTGCAGGACTGTCAAGGTCCTTGCACCCCTCTTTCCCCAGAATACGGTTATTGAAAATAATAACTTGATCTGGTTTTCTCTTTCCAGAACTGGTGAAGAAGTCAAATAGTAGCAGCTTGGTATCAACAAAGCAAGAACTGAAACTCCCCTTAAACATTCAAACCCCTGATGACCATCCATCCAGATAGCACAAACCCGTTCCTTCACCATTATTCTTAATGGACCCAAAGCGAGCACATAGATCACCAGGTCAAGCTGGGTATCCAACAGATTCCAACTCTGTCTCCTTAATCACTTGAACATATCGAAGCTTGGTATTTAGCAAAAGCGTCATAACCTCCTTGACCCCCACGATAGAAGAACTACAAGAAGGTCTCCTCACAGAATGGAGCAATCACACCGACACTGAAGCTAAGTAGGAGTAAGAAGATTGACTCCAGGTCGAGCTCCCATCTCTGTTTGTCGAACGTTAGAGATCTCGGGTCGAGATCTTTTTAAGGGGGGTAGGTTTTGTAATGCCCAAATTAGACAATCTAGGTTTTCGACTTGCATTCATGCATTCATGGCATTCGTCATCCTACATAAACACACACACACACACCTTATTAAAACTAAAATACTATATGATGAAATTTTATTGAATATGTACATATCTCATCCTCGGTGGGTATTCTAGTAAACACCAATCAACTTATTCGAAGCATCGAATAACGATTATAGCTCTAGTAGGAAGTTGGATCCACGATTCCCTCTTGAGGAGCCACTAGGTTAGCTTCCCTCTCTTCTCCCCGGAGCCTTCATCTCGAGCCATCCCCCAAATTGCTACTACCCTGCTAGTTCGATGGAAGTACTCAACTCCAAACCCTAAAACTGACAGAACTAGGGTTGGAAGAGTAGGAGAGCTCTGGTGGATGAAAAGTTTCCCCCCCCCCAATTTTCATAACAAGTTCGAAAGTAGAAACCTTAGCTACCTGCCAATTTTCAGAAGCTTGGAAGGGCTCAAGGACCCAGTTGCCGTCCTACGCCGATTAGGTCGAACTCTAAAGATAAGCTAAAGAATAGACCAATTGAGACCCAAACCAATTTAAAAGTTGCAATAGTAGACCCTACATGCTCTCTTGAGCACCCTGGAGAAATTGGGGAATTGTTAGAGGCCCAAAGGACCTAATTGCAATTCACACCTAAAAATAGGTCAAATCTTGTGATTGAACTAAAACCTAGGGCAAACTAGCTTCAAATCAGTTCAAGTTCTTACAGTAGATTCCTAAGAATATTTTGAGGGCCCTGTAAAAATCTCAAGTTATTTGGAGTTGTTTTGGTACATGAAATAACAAAGGGAGTAGAGCTGCTATTTAAGAAAATAAAAAGGAATTAAAAACCCTAAACAACTCGGGCCACAGCCAACCAGGCCGCTCGGCCGGCCCAACCCACTTACTCCCGCCGGACCCCCCCCCTGCTGCTGGGCCCCGTGCGTCAGCCTCCCCTCCTCTCACCCCGTTGCCCGGCCCCACCTGTCGGCACCCTCTCCCCACGTCCCCGCCGGCGACTGGTGGAGGTGGGCGGTGCCGCTCCGACAGCCCTCCGTCCCGACAGCGCCGAGCCGCCCTATTTAATGCCCTGCTCGATCCGCCCCCGCTCCCCACTCGCCTGTCCGAAAACCCTAGATCGGTTACCCTAGCCCCTCCTCGCTGCTGCCTTCTCCAGAGCCGGTGGCTTCTCCGGCGAGAAATCACCGCTCCTCCGGTGGTCCTCTGGTTCCCTTTTTCTCCTTTCTGAGCTCCCCTTCATCTCCTTAATCTCCTCGCCCCCTTTCTCATGCAGATTTGCGACCGCGCTCCGTCTTCTCGGCATTGTCTTCCCCAAGTCCGGTAAAGCTCCGACCGGTGCCCGAAGCTCCCCGGCGACTACGCCCCGACCTCACCGCCGCTCCCCTCCGTTGCCAGACGCGCTCCGACTTCCTCAGCTCCCCCACGACCTCGCATTGGCCCCGGGGTGAGCCGTTGATCCTTGCGCCGTTCCCTACCGGCCTCGCCGTCCCCTGTAGCTCCTTTCCGGTGAGCCTCCGGTCACCGCACCGCCGTCCGAGCCCCCTTTGGTGAACCAGAGAGAGAGAGAAACGAGTGAGAGGGAGTGAGGGGAGGTGGCCCATGTGGCACTTCCTGGTTGGCCCCGGGAGCACAGTCAGCAGGCTGACTGGGACTCCACGGTCCAGTCAGCGCTGACCTGTGGGTCCCGCTGGTCAGTTAGCTGTGTTAAGGGGGTAGAGTTGGCGGTAGTCCTCCCGGGTAGACTTAGCAAGGCAGTGCTGAAGCGCAGTGAGAGAGAAGGGAATCTTCGGGTGGCTTTAGCAATTAGATTTCCGTACTGTTAGGGTTAGAGTTGGATTGTTTTTCCCAATAAACTTCAAACGGCAATATCTTTTGATCCGTAACTCGGAATTGAACAAACTTGGACTTTCTGGAATCCTCGTGAAAAGCTCTACGACTTGGCTGGAACAAAACCTTGATTTGGGCACATGCACTGTAGGGTATTGTTGAACCTAATGATACTAGATCCGTCCGCGTAGACATCCTTCGATGAACCCTAGTGCGACGACGATAACTTCGATTCCATTGAACCAGTGGTGTTAGGTATGAGTCCTCGCATACCTTTGAGATGTAAACCTTTAGAATGAATTGCCACTAATGTTCCCCACATTTTAACCCTAATTAGAAACTACACAACGTTAACATGCATGCGTAAATAGATCGGCCACTTAACCCTACCCGACTAAGCTATAAACCCTAAAACCTTATCGTGTGAACCATAACATACGTGATGAGTGAAAACAGTACCTAGGTTCAATATGTAACACCCCTTACCACCCTCGTTAGCCCTTTTTATCATAGATTTAACGAAAACCCTAACCTAACATCGGTAACCTCGAACATATGGTGTCAGTGGCATTAGACTTGTGTCTTCGCATATTTCCTCGATATGTATCATTGAACCCTAATCACCCCCTAAAGTCCTCGTTAGTTCCTACTATTCCATATCAGCAAACCCCTAATTCATAACCCTAGCTCCGACTTGCACGATCTCAATCGCTCAAAACTTGTAACACATAATGTACTCGGATAATAACCTGATAAACCCACTTGTTATTCTTAGATGCTGAGATAATATTGAGAATAGGATAGACAATGACTTGTTCCTTACTAAGAAGAAGACAGGAAATGCTAAATATGATGAAGCTTGCTAGAACCAGGATTTAAGTTCCACACATATCACCCAACCAAATGCTTGTTAGCCCTTTTATCGTAAATCGGTGCACCCCTAACTCATCGGAGCTCTTAACCTACCATGCATGCATTCTAGCTAGTTGCCACACACAGGCCTCCGATAAGTTAACCTAAAACCTTGCACATAGTAATACTTCCTCGACACCCCGATACACCGTAGGCACATGTAGCTCACATCAATCATACATGCATACATGCTGGTTGTTAAATACTCCTTATTTATTCTTTTCCGGTACTACTCGCTTCAGAGCCCGAAGGAGAGTACCACCCGACTTACCACTACCCGCAAGCTCCGAGACAACCAGATCAAGGCAAGCAGAGCTTGTTGCATTTTACTTTCCGTACTCTTGTGTATGCCCCCTCTTATGTGTGCTTGTATGTGTATGTCTCCGTTGTATGTCGAATGGGTATGTTCGGTTTAGATGTCATTAGGAGATGTTAAGCACACTAATACGAGCAGGATGGGTCTCACGTTGAGAACATCTGTGGCTCTTCAACCAAACCTTTAAGTGAGTTGTGAGAGCCGAGGGCGTGCACAATGGGTACGGTTGTTGCTAATAGCGGCGGGAAGGTGACCCAGGTGTAAGTAGAGTTTTGTCACCGCAGCAACCATATCTTCAGTGTGTCACAATCCCTTATAACACGGGATCGTTAGCGAGAACCAGCACTGCGGTATAATGACATAAGCCTCCACGCCCCTTGGAGGATCATTACCTCCTTGCGGTTATGCACTCATTATATCGGCAGGGGTTGGGGTGTCGGTAGCGATCCGAGAGATTAAATCATCATGTGTCTGTGATGGATTAAGTCGGATTTGATAATGTGTCTGTGATGGATTAAGTCGGATTTGATAATGTGTCTGTGATGGATTAAGTCGGATTTGATAATGTGTCTGTGATGGATTAAGTCGGATTTGATAATGTGTCTGTGATGGTTCAATTTGGATTGGTATAGGGGCTCCCCTTTGGATTGGAATTTGTTAACTAAGTCGATTGGATTGGATACATGGGTTGCCCCATTAGATTGGATTGGATGATTTGGATCATGTGCTGATTTTTATGACATGCTTGCTCTCCGAATTAATTTGTTATTTACCTCGTCATTATTTTCCCGGTTAATGCCATGCTATTAATTTTGTATATTGTTCCTCTGAGAAGCATCATGTTTACTTGTTGTTACACTAGTATGTGTAGGACATTTAATCAAGCACGATTAAGTCTTGCGAGTACTTTTGTACTCACCTAGGTTATTCCTAGAGCTTGCAGGTGAGCCGATGGTCCAGGATTATTTCGAATACCGCCTGAAGTAGTGTTTCCTCGGTAGTGTTCGATGCATGGGATAGATGTGGATTTTGGTCAGCGGTCACTGTGCCACTGTGGGTTTCACTCATTTTGCTTCCGCTGTCGTTTAACTTCTCCGTACTCGGATACGTGTTTGGACATAATCAACTATTGTAATATGTCGTCCCAGCGTGGACAGTTATTATTAATGTCGTAATGTAGAGTTTGTACTGTGGTATCCGAGTTGTTACTTGCGGTTGTCCATGTACAATGTGTGTATGTGATGAAGTATATGGGCAACTGTGCAGCGGTATTACTGCGCGTTAGGATTGCGTTTCGTGATGGCAGAGGTGAGCGAACCACTAGCCCTGTGTAGCTTTGGTTGGGCCGATCCAGGGGATTCGTCCCGTACTCGCTAAGCCTCCCATGACCGTCACGCCTCGCGCTGACGGCAGAGCAGAGCTGGATCCTCCCAGAGTTGCACCTCGTGGCTAGGTTAGGTTGAGGGGATGCATATCCCGAGCTCTAGTCCTCCTATGACTATCGCAGAGCGCAGGCCTATCACGCGGTATTACCCCTTCACTGGTATTTGGAATCTCCTTGTGGCTTTGGGAAGATTGGTCGCTTCCGACCGGCTCGCTTGTGGCGGGTGTCGGATCGTTCCGCTTCGGTGCGTACGGCGCAGGTACCGTGCCACCGGGCTGACAAGTCCTTCGGTCCTTGGCGGCTTCTCGTTCCCCTAATCACAGGTGGATTCCGGGTCCGTGACAGAAGCGGCGCAGCCCGGCAGATCCGGTGACGACGGTGCGGAATCTCAAGATCGTGGTCACCAGCATTGGAGCAGAAAGGGATTCCATGGTGTGATTCGGTGAGTAATCAGCTCGGTAGAGGGGATGCCGGAGGTGGAGTGGCGGTGGAGCACAGCGTTGGTGCAGAGGGTAGCTTCCTTGGGCTCACCGGGGATCAGCTTGCCGTGTCCAGAGAAGACAAAGAGGACACCGGGAGCTTCGGTTGGTGGAGAAGAAATGGAGCGGTTGCAGAGGAGCTCGATTGAGGCAGTGTTGATGGAGGTTGCGTTTGACGGAGCTTTGGCCGGAGCTAAGAGGGAGGAGGGGAGGCAAGTGGCGGTGGTAGGCCGGGGTAGCTCCACGGGCACCTCAGAGCAGTGAGGAGAGGGAGGCGTGCTGGGGCTTTGCTACATGGAGACAAGGGGATGCCGAAGGGAGACGCAAGGGAGAAAAGCAGCTTGGGCTTCAGAGATATCGAACAGGGAGGGGATAGAAGAGGAGCGGCGGCCACGAGCTGCGCTGGCAGCACCGCATGGCGCACGTTGCAGGCAGCAGCAAGTAGCTGTGTGGGAGGTAGCTTGCGAGCGCTTTTAGGCAGATGGATAAGGAGATGGCGCAGGTGGTCTGCAGGTAGGACCCGCAGGTAAGTGAGGTGGAGAGGGGGAGAATGAGGGCAGGCGGCGGGGATGAGAAGCTAGGCTTCGGCCCAGCGGCATGAGGAGAAGTCTAATGGGCCAAACAGCCCATTCGGCTAGGGAGGGAAAGATATTCTTCTTTCTTTTGTTTTTCTTTTCTTCTTTTCATTTAGGTTTAGAATTTGAATCAAAAGTGATTCAAATGAGATTTAAAGTTGGCAAAAATTCAAACTACCTCTGTGATACTTTTATGATCTTTGAGAATTCTTTGTAAGTAAAGATAGTTACTTTTAGATTATTATTTCATGCGATATAGTCTATATTTAGCAAAGCATTTATCAAAATACGTAATTTAACTCTATTTCATTTAAAAGTTTTGTAAAGGCATTGCATGGCATTTGAGACTTGTAGGAAATTTTAATTTAAGGTTTGGATGATTTTGATATCCAGCCTTGCATTCAAGTTGGGTTCATGTTCAAAAGTTAGGGTTTTGAATTGACCCAAATTTGGATAACTCATATGTATGCATAAAATTATAGCAAGCTAGGGTTTAATTTCTTTGGATTTTTTTTACAAGCATATATACAGGTTTGAAAAAATTGGGATGTTACAAACAAAACAGATGTATGATTAGAACGGATGGAAATATGACTGGGTTTACCCCTGGTTTATGCTGTTTTATATTTTTTTCACATATCTGTAACATTCTGAAGAAATGATATCAGCAGCCATCATTTATTTCCTTATACACTTATAAAGATCATGGATTCATGGGTCCATTACTAATTTGAGAAATAATATGAATTCCAATCCAAAAAATAAAATGCACCCTCAACATGATTTAAAACGTTTTTGGGACAAGGAAGACTGGTCATAGGTGGCAGATTAAGCCAGGGTAATTTTAGCTTTTATTTACAGCCGCGAGACTCCAGGCTATTCTGAGTTATGCTAAATTATGGAATATGCCGGCTGATTCTTATTGAGTATGCTCAATTCTACATGGCCAAAGTTTTAAAAAAATTCCGAGGCTAATTTTAGAAATCATTAAAGGCTGAGAAATTCTGGATTTTGGAACTCTGCATCATACTATTAATTACTAACTAGAGGGCTTACTGGCATTACTTGGCTCACTAGTTGTTAAGCCAAATCAATGTGAGCTTTACTAACCATTTAGCAATGGATTTTGCATTTTCATGCCTCAAGGACAATGCAGAACTTATATCAGGCATTGCAGTACTTTCACTATGCAATTTGTGACTCAACAATTCAAATATATTTCATTATCAATATAGCCGTATTCTAGATAGTTAGATACCTTGGGTTTTATTCTGTTAGATATACTAGAAATCCATGTAATAAAATCAAATACATCGGCATTGGGCGCATAGCTTACATTTTTGAAATGACCCTTTGCATCACCCTAACTGAATGTTGCATCCCTTGAGTCTACTTAATGCCAGCCCTACTTATAAAATACAGAAAAATATGAAATTGATCTTCTAAATAGTGTTGTTGGCTGTGTACTTTTGCTCACAATGACTGCAGAGACAATAGGAAATCTAGCCCATTATTTCCAACCTAGATTCTTTGTCCATATTTTAGGGGTAAATCTAAAAGGTATTATGAGTTCTTGCTGTAATCCCCAAACTTAACGATTAAGCATTCATGCATACATGGCATCACCCCGCACTACCTCATTTAAACTCGAAAAGGGTATAACTGTAATTTATAGAATATGTTAATATCTCATCCTCGGTGGAAATTCGTGCAAACACCAATCAATTTATTTGACGTACCGAACTTCGATAAAGCATTTGCAAGTTGTGGGGTCAGTGGAACCGTCGATGAATTCCCCTAGTAACTTCTCCCTCCTATCATTCCCTCTTCTTTCTCGAGGTTGCCCCAAAAAGGAAACCACATGAAGTAACCCCTAATCCAAGCATCCGAGAGGAAACCTTAAAGTGTCGAGGAAATTAGGGTTTGAGAAAAAGGGGACCAACTGCGAATGAAAACTTGCCAAACTTTGGAAGTAGGCTTGAATGGTGAAATGTAAGATCCATGCCAAGTTTCAGAAATTTTGGAGAACCCTAAGCCCTAGTTGCAGTTTAAACTGTCGAATTAGGTCAAACCTTAGGTTTGAACTAGGTCCCTATTCAAACTAACTCTAAATTGGCTCAAACCTTTACAGCAGCTCACAAATAATATATTAGGGACCCTGTAAAAATTTCAAATCAATTGGAGAAGAAATTGCACATGAAATGACGTGGGGAAAGAACCAGAAATAAATAAAAAGAAAAAGGAGAAAACCCTAACTCCCTCGGGCCGACAGCCCGCTCGGCCGGCCCACCAAACCAGCCCGTTTCCCCCCCCACCATTTTCCGCCTCCGCCCTCCCTACTTCCCGCCTTCTTCGCGCAAAGGCGCCCCCGAGCCCATGCGCGTCTGCCCGCTCCCCTGTCAGGCGCCCGGGCCCGGCTGTCAGGGCACCCTCGCCACGTCCCGGCCGCGGGTACGCCGGCGTGGGCGGTGCCCCGCCACCGACGCCACCGGTCCGAGCTGCCGCCGCCCGTTTTAAGCCTCCTCCCGACAGTCTTGTATCCCCTTCTCCTTCAATCCCGCAAACCCTAGCGTCCCACTGCCTTTTCTCCGAGCTCCTCCCCCATTTCCAGAAGCAACTCCGGCGAGGAATCGGGGCAGCTCCGGTGAGTTTCAGCCTCCCTCGCTCCAACCCCAAGACTCCTCTCCATCTCCCTCACCGTTTCCCCCTTTTCATTTTGAAGATCCTCCACGGGACTCCCGGCTCCACCGCCTTCTTCCTCATCTCCGGTCCCAACCCCGGCGAGCTCCCGAGCACTATCCGGTTCCCCTTCCTTCCCATTTTCTTCGGCATTAGCTCCCTTTCTTCCTCCTAAACCTCCTCCTCCCATTTTCCTCGCAGATCTGTGCCTGGGACACCTCAACGCCGACGACCCGAAGCTTCACGCCTCCTCCTTCGTCGCCGACCCCCTTCCCGGCCTCCTTCCTCCTCCCCGAGCACCGCAACGAGTCCGGGGTGAGCTCCTCATGCCTCTGCACCCCTCCCCGAGCCCAGCCGTGCACCGGATCTAACTCCGGTGAGCTCACCGATGAAGCGCCGCCACCTAAACTCGCCGCCGGTCGGTACAGAAGAGAGAGAGGGCGAGTGCGAGAGAGAAAGAGTGAGAAAAGAGAGAGAGAGAGAGTGAGGTGACCGCGTGGCCCTTTCTGATTGGGCCACGGGTACTCGGTCGACCCCGCATGTCATCGAGATGGGATTATGAGCTGAAAAATTGGGGTGAACCGAGTTCGGGTGCGCGTAGGATTTGAGTTTAGCACTGGGTACGGTTCGGGTATGTGTAGCAATTAGGGTTAGGAATTGTTTAGGGCAGATTTTGTACTAAAATTCAAATGCTCATAACTTATGATCCAGGAGTCCAAATTTAAAATTTTTTATATATTCGGAAAGCTTGTGCAAAACTCTACAACTTGGCTGAATCAAAACTTGGTTTTGGATACATGCACAGGGTGATGTTTAGGGTAGAAGCCTTACTACTTCGAGAGTCGATAAACCCTAGAATCCTAACCCTAGCCCCGTTTTCGACGATTCTTATATTTCTGGAATCCTTGTGAGATACCTTGCAACATGGAACCACTGAAATTCCAGTACGGATACATGCACGATAAGTTTCAAGCTATTAGCCCCTGTTAACGTCGTTCGTCATAAAACCCTAACTCGACCACTATAACCATAATTGCATTAAGCCAGTGACTAGCATTACTTGGGTTATGCTAACCTAACCAGCCATTGTCATACTCTGCCATCAATCCTATTAACCCTAGATCACCGTATCCTCATACAAACGACATGCATGCACATTTAGGGTTTTGCACGGCTCATATTAACTCAACCTAAGAAATTGCACTACTATAGTTTCCAACCGTCCTAAAGCCAACATAGTAATGCATACTTAGCATGGTACATCATGCATACATGCTGGACTTATTACATTTTATCGTTTCTTTCCGGTTCTTCGTGTTGCTTATAAAAGAACCTGAAGAGGAGCACCACCCGGATTACGACTCCCCGCAAGACCAGGAACAACCCGAATCAGGCAAGCAGAGCTTGTTGCATCTTTACCTTCCGTACTCTCGTGTATGCCCTTGTATATGTGCTATGTGTATGATTGTTATCGTTGAGTCGTTGCAAGTTGTGCACACTAGCATGTGTAGGATGTGCCTTACGTCGAGAACATCTTATAGCACTTCAACTAAATTGTTAAGTGAGTTGGGAGAGCCGAGGGCGTGCACAATGGGTACGGTTGGTGTGAATTGAAGCATGACGGCGACCCAGGTGTATGAAGGTTTTTGTCGCCATACCAACCCTATTTCCAGAGTGTCACCATCCCTTATCACACGTGAACGCTAGCGAGAACCAACACTGAGGATAGCTGGGGTAAGCCTCCATGCACTTTGTGAGGCTCGCTACCTCCAAACTGTTATGCACTCACTATGCCTGCAGGGGTTGAGTTGTCGGTAGTAGTTCGAGAGATTTAAAATGAATATGCGAGGATTGGATCGAATTGGAATTGTTAACTCATGTATGGATTGGATCAGTTTGGATTTTACTTAGGGGCTGCCCTAATCGGATCGGATAATGTTTAATGGATTGAATTGGATTGGATACACGGGATGCCCCGATGGAATTGGAGTTGATGGTTTGATTTGGTGGTACACATGGGTGTGATGTGTTGTGTTATGAGTTAGTTGGTACTTAGTTCGTCTTACTTCACCTTATTAATGTTATGTTCTTAAGTTGTATATTGTTACTCTGAGAAGCATTCATGTTTAATTAATGTTGAACTAGTATGAGTAGGACATTTAATCAAACACGGATAAGTCTTGCGAGTATGTTCGTACTCACCCAGGATACCCCTGGAGCTTGCAGGTGAGCCGGTGGTGGAAGATTATTTCGATGATGCTTAAACTTGCTGTTTCCTCGGTTGTGTTCGATTGATGGGATAGTTGTAGCTTTTGCTCAACGGTCGCTAAGACGCTGTGGGACCCATTCACTTGTTTCCGCTGTCGTTTAATCTCTCCGTACTCGGATATGCTTTCAGTTATGACTGAATATTGTAATGTGTTGTCCCATCGTGGGCAGTTAATATTAATATCGTATCTGTAGAGCTCTGTTATGATATCCGAGTTGTTAATCCCAGGCTGCCCTTACGCAATGCGTGTATGATTTGAAGCGTTTTGGGTATGCCGTGAAGGGTTGCGGTTGTACCGGTTGTTACTAGGTTGGGCACGAATCGGTTGAGTGACCCGCTGGCTGAGATGCTGTGCCGGTCAGGCAGGGTGTGGGCGTTCTACCGGGCTTTCGAGCGACCCACTAGCCTTCGGGCTAGGTTAGGATGTGGGTAGAACTGCCGGGCTCCTCCGACCTTGTCTTCCCTGGTAGTAATTGGGAACGACTCTACACCTTCACCGGATATTGGAATCCTATGTGGCTCTGGGAAGATTGGTCGCTTCCGGCCGGCTCGCACGTGGCGGGTGTCGGATCATTCAGTCTTGGTGCGTACGGCGCAGGTACCGTGCCACCGGGCTAACGAGTCCTTCGGTCCTTGGCGACTTCACGTTCCCTTAGTCATATGCAATTCCGGGTCCGTGACAGCTTGGTATCAGAGCCGAGCTGACCGTAGGAAGCCAATTGCAGGTGGTCGTTAGATAGGGTTTCCGCTGCGCCTCGTCGACGGGCCAGCAAAACTATTTAAAAAGTAAACCCTATGTTAAAAATTAATAAGTAGATGGCTTTTATTCCTTACCCTCATCGCTCTTAGTTCTGAAATCCTCCTCTATTGCATTTGTTTTCTTTGTGTGGCTAACTTTATCCTCTCTAACTCTAAACTTGTATAGGATGGTGTATAACATTGTGACCGACCCACATCAACTAGGAGGATGGGCTACCCTGTTATGGAGAATGTTGGAATACCTTGGCGTGCCCCAGGAAGACCTCCCTGCCTTCCATGCCAAGACCTACAAAGTTCACGGGAAGACTCATTTTTGGATGGGATGGGTCACAGTGAGAGTTTCGGATCTGGATCAGACCTTTACAGCACCCAGACCAAGTGATGCGGATGCCCGACTGGAAGCCTCAAGAAAAGCAGTTCTCCACCTACGACATCACTTCGATGAGATCTTCCTATTTTCCCCCTTCCGTCTTATTCCCCAGGTTACTGATGGAGGCGCCAGCATTTCGGTGCCAGCACCAAGTGACGACGAAGAAGAGGATGAAACTGAGATGGAGACGGCCAATCACATTGTCTCTGCGGAAGTAATGCACGATAGATTGTATCGGGACTATGGGAATGCTACTCAAGAGGTGGAACGACTAACAAGAGTTAACCGCAATCTTCGCTATGAGTTGCGTCGAAGGTACCATGTAGCAAATGAAGATGAGTCTTGCGGCGAGAGCCCCTTTGTTCCAGTACAAGAGCCGACCCCAACTCCACCTGGTGAGGCAACTCAACCTCAGAGTTCTGGAGTCAAGCCACGTAAAAGGATGACCTCCCGACAGTACCTTCGGCTCTTCACTCCAAGGCCCTCACAAGAAGATACCTCCACACCAGCCGCTTCAGTTCCCACCAATGAAGCTGCTGCAAGAGAAGAAGAGGAAGAGGACCCTGAGGAGCGTGTTTGGTACACCACCAGCAACCCGCCAACGGACGAAGAGTAGGCTGAGTGGTTGAAGGTTAGGATTCGAAGTACTAGTCGTAGAAGTTAGTCGTCGTAGTGCCGATTGGATTCGAGTGGCACGTTGTTAAAGGCCTTCTTATGGATTGTAAACTGAACCAAACCCTAGGTCTAAGTTATCTTTTGAGAGGCATGTAATTGGGTACTTGTGGCTGCAATTTTGGTATTTTGTATACGTTTATTTCACCATAAGGGTGATTTAAACCGCAGCCCCATGTATGAACTCCGGCGATTATATTAATGAATTCGAGTGTTAACCCTAACTTCCCTTGCCCTTGTCTTGAGGAAGTCTGTCTGAAGTTATGTGCCACGTTCTTGGATGCCTTGTTATACCCTTATGGATAGACCCTTGAGTTTCCAACTTTCTAGCTTCCTTCATCTCATCCGGTGTCTTCTGATTTCAGCAGCATGGCTACCGGAACCCGTGGAGCTGCACGTGGACGCCGTGACCGTGAGGAAGAAGAAGTACCACCCCCTCCCCAGCAGCCAAGCATTGCAGATCTGCTGATGACCCAGAACAGAATTCTTGAACAGCTGGCGCGCAATCAAGGCGCCGGTGGTGGTCAGGCTCGAGGTGGCCTAGCGGAGTTCCAGCGAACGCAGCCGCCCACCTTCAATCGATCCGACGACCCTATGGACGCGGATGACTGGATCTGCACGATTGAAAGAAAACTCCAACTGGCACAGTGCGCCGAAGCAGATAAGGTTAACTTCGCCACCCACTACCTGGAAGGCGCTGCAGCGAACTGGTGGCAGAACTTCTTGGCCATCCAAGCTCCTGGTCATGTAGTCACGTGGGCCGAGTTCCGAACCGGCTTTCGTGCTTCCCATGTCCCCAAGGGCGTCATGAATTTAAAGAAGGAAGAGTTCTACAACCTCCGACAGGGCAGAAAGTCAGTGTTAGAGTTCCTCCACGAATTCAACCACCTATCCCGTTATGTGCCGCGAGAAGTCTCCACCGATGAGGACAGGGTGGAGAAATTCAAGCGCAAGCTGAACAATGAATTGCAGGCCAAGCTAGCTATCGCCGAGGTGCAGAATTTCCAGCATTTGGTAGATAAGGCCATCGAGATTGAAGCGAAGGAGTCTGTCCTTCAACAGGACCGCAAGCGCGAGCGGGAGATACAGAGATCAGCTGCGAGCAGTTCACAGAAGCCGCGGGTGTGGCAGCCCCAACCATCTCGTCCTGCGGGGCCATATCCGCCAAGACCTCAAGTCTACGCTCCCCGTCCTCAGCAGCAGAATTATCAACCCCGTCCTCAGGGAGTGCAGCAGCGACCTTTTCCGGACATGAGCAAGGTCCGGTGCTACAACTGCGGAGCCATGGGGCACTTTGCCAACCACTGCACGCAGCCACGCACAGGACACGTATATGCCCCCAACCTGCCGCAAGGACAGCCACGAGGTGGTCAGCAAGCTAAAGGATCAGCTCCAACCAAATCTCAAGCCCCCGGCCGTGGCCGAGTCAACCACGTCACGGCGGAGGAAGCACAGGGCGCACCTGAAGTGGTGCTGGGTACGCTCTCAGTCAACTCAACTCCGGCTACAGTTCTTTTTGATTCTGGAGCATCCCATTCATTCATATCCAGCAAGTTTGCACATGACCATCATATTCCTTCATCAGCATTGCGTTCCCCTCTTATTGTCGCAACTCCTGGCTCCGAGCTGAGGACCGAGCTGATTTGCGAGGGTGTTCAAATAGAAATTGGCAAGGAGATGTTTCGGGCAAACATGGTAGTGTTGGGGTCCGCAGGGCTAGATGTGATACTAGGTATGAATTGGTTGATCCAGCATAAAGCCCAGATAGATTGTGCCAAAAGATCGGTATCCCTTACCTCGGACTCCGGCAAAGAGGTGATATTTGTATCCTTGTCCCCATCGGGGTGTCTTTTTGCTCTGAACAGTGTCCCGGACCAAGGAATCGAGCTCGTCCCAGTAGTGTGTGAATACCCGGACGTGTTCCCCGAAGAGTTGCCGGGTATGCCCCCTGACCGTGCCGTGGAGTTCGTTATCGAACTTCCACCGGGAACCGCTCCTGTGTCAAGGCGACCCTACCGGATATCCTCGAAGGAGTTATTGGAAATGAAGAAGCAGCTTCAGGAACTTGAGGAAAAGGGTTTTATCCGACCTAGTTCATCGCCGTGGGGTTGTCCAGCCATGTTCGTGAAAAAGAAAGATTCAAGCTTACGGATGGTCGTGGACTATCGTCCACTGAATGAACTTACGGTGAAGAACAAATGCCCTCTTCCTAGGATTGATGATCTATTCGATCAGTTGACCGGAGCCTGTGTCTTCTCCAAAATCGACCTCAGATTGGGTTACCACCAAATAAAGATTAGATCCGAAGACATTCCCAAGACAGCCTTCACTACCCGATACGGATTATATGAGTACACAGTCATGTCCTTCGGTCCTTGGCGACTTCACGTTCCCTTAGTCATATGCAATTCCGGGTCCGTGACACTTGCGCAAAAGTTGGGGGTTGATCGGAGTGTAGCGACCCACGTACTACCATTTGCGAATAGTATGCTAGTCTTTGACATCTTGTAGATGAAGTATCATCTCATCCACAACATACCATTCAGGGTAGTACAACAGAGACATTGTAGCGATCCATTTATTACATATTTATATTACGAACTCTAAATAACAAAGTAAAGTTGTACAACTAATTCTCAAAAGTACGAGGAATCTGAAACCGTTTTCAGTTGGCATAGCAAAAGCCATTTTCTATATCATTGAACTAGCATATTCTATATTTTTTACTCTTTTGAATTCTCTTCATGGTAACCGAAGTAGTAGTCGACCCTTTGTCTTCTTTGTCGATGCCTACTACTCCTTAGGGACTTCTTCTTCAACCTCGATGTAGATTACTTCTTGATCTACCGTCGGCTCACAATCTAATCAAAATAATTTTATAATAGAGGATGACTACAAATGGTACTTGACGATGAATAGTATAGTATCCCGTATACGAGGAGGTATCCGTATATGATTCCCTGGACTATCGGAATAAGAGTACGTATCCGGTAAAGATCCCCAAGAGATAAGGTAACCCCCGTAAGGAGGAAGGATACCCTTAAACTAGGAAGTCAATCCCGACGTTTAAGGAAGCCAGAGTTCATAAGGTCTACTCGGGCATAAGTCCATGTCCAGTCCGAGTAGACGAACCCTCTACAAAAGGATGAGCAATCCCATAGGGGAGGATAGGTCTAAAAGGTCAAGTTAGATCGACAGGTCCGGATAGATCCAGAAGCCCCATCACCTCAAAGGAGTTGAGAATAGCGGGATTAGCCGGATTAGTCTACGATTAGGCCTAGGATAGCCACTAACCTTCATATTCTCTTGTAAGACGTTTCTCCATTGAATATATACAAATAGGGCGTAGGGTTGTTATCCTGAGGGAGGCCTGAACCTGTATAAAAATGGCGTTTTCCTTGCCATTATACCTCTGGCCTTGTGCCCTAGCGGTCCCTACCCCTCATACATACACTTTCCACGAATACCGTAAAATCGGCGGTTTACTGATCGTCGATAGATAGCGCCAACTGTGGGGACCTCTCTGGCTCAAGCCGTCAAGGAAGTATCGGAGTCGGCAAGATGTGCAACTAGTCGCGATCAACCCATGACACCGACTGCACGGCCCTCCCCGGCTCGACCCGAGGAGGAAGAAGCAGGTTCGGCGGGGGATCCGATCACTCTCACGCGACTGGGTACTCAGATCTGGGCTTCTATAACAACTCCGGCTAGATAGATCTGTACCCAGAATCTGACCGCATAGATCTTGGAGAATACGCCCCTGGCAAGTACTCGGATTGGGAAGCTGATCACTTCAGGACCGAGTGCGCCAGGGCCTTCGGAGGAACGTTGGTGCTAACCGACGATTCCCAGGCAGGAGCGACCAGCCCGATGTTTAGACTGTCGCCTGCAACGTCTGATCGACCAAATGATCAAGATCTCAATCACAGTATCCCTCCTGAAGAAGTGGAACTACACCTCATCTAATCCAGACCCTCGAGTGTTTCTCGCGATCCATGATGGTCGGGAAAGATCTCGAGGATCCAGATCAGCATGGGGGCTCACAACATCGAAGCCCGATGGCTACTCCCCGCAGGAACGAGAATATGCCATCTTAGGGCGCCCAACTCTGGCCAAGTTTATGGCAGCATCGCACTACGCCTACCAGTGCATGAAGATGCCTGGCCCGAAGGGTGTCCTCACAATAAAGAACTCTCCTCGGGAAGCATTACTCTGCGACAAGCGTAGCCTCGACCTCGCAGAAAAGCATCAACTCTCAAGCAGGGAAGTAGACTCCGACGCCGCTGCACGCACCCCCGCGTCAGTAAGACCTCCACCGCAACTACAAGCGACGACTTTGAAAAACACCCCCTCCAAGTCGGAGAGCAGGTTCTACGACTAGTTCGGAACCGGGGCAAAAAGGACTTTCTCCTCAGTAGGGCAATGGCTCCACAGGAGAAGTCGCCCGATCTAGGTCGCTCGAGTTAGCAGTAAAGAGATAGTTGAGTCTCCTTAGAGAGTTTCTCGTGCAAGCACCTTCGGTATGATCGCACCGTCATCACCCCTCCGACCACCAGTCCGTCTCAGGTTGCGCCAGCTCCAGCCTCAAGTTGTCAAGCTACGAACAAGCTGATAATAAGATGCTCCGGGTGGAGGGCGAGTGGCGTATCCAAGAACCGCGGGGCGAGGCCTCGCTTGAGCTTCCTCCACCACCTCCCCGGCGTGGCTCCCCTCCCGGCGGCCATGGACCACGTCGTGTCATCCACACAATTACCGGCGGGAGTGCCTACACTTTCCCGTAGAAGCGCCAGCGCAAGGAATACATTCGCCGGGTCCAACACATCAGCGCGTACCCGCCGACCGAGCTCCCCGCCTGGACAAGCACCCCGATCACGTTCGGCCCAGAGGACGCTGTGGGCGTGGTCCTCCCACACCACGACGCCCTGGTCATCTCGGCCCTCATCTCCGAGGTAGAGGTGCGACGCGTCTTCATTGATGGAGGCAGCTCAGCAGACATCCTGTTCGCCTCCGCCTTGGACAAAATGGGCATCCCGCGTTCATGCTTGCAACCCCCCGAAATCCCCCTCCTCGGCTTTGGCGGCGAGCCGATCAGGGCCCTCGGGTGAATCGGACTCCCAGTAGAGTTCCGAAGCGACGGGCTCTCCCGCGCCGAGACCGTGCTCTTCGACGTCGTCGACATGCCTTACCAGTACAATGTGATCCTTGGGCGACTGGCGCTCAATAAGTTCGGGGCAATCCCCCACCACGCCTACTTGTGCATGAAGATCCCCACGCCCGCTGGAGTCGTAACGGTCCACGGCGACCAAGGCCTGTCCCGCCGCATCGAGCAGTCTGCAACCATCAGATATGTTCACGACGTCGTCCCGGCGATCGAGACGTCACGCCCTGACCCCCGCGGTGCTGCCTCGCCTACGTCAGGTGAAGTCCTCGACATCGACCTCGCCCCCGAATAGTTCATGTCTTCTACCATGGGGTGGTGGATCCCCAAACCCAGGCCGGACGGGGAAACTCGGTCCGTCCTGCTATCCGAAGACGAGCCTCACAAGGCCGTCCTGGTCGGGGCCGATCTCCCGGCCGAGGTGGAGCAGGCCCTCCTCCTCGTCTTGCGAGAAAATATAGACATATTCGCCTGGGAACCTGAAGATCTGCCGGGGGTCCCCCGGAGCATAATCGAGCACAAGCTGCAAGTCAGGCCAGGGGCTCGTCCTGTCAAGCAGCGGCTAAGGAAAATGTCGGTCGACCAACAGCTCGCCGCCCGCGAACAAGTCGCCAAGCTGCTCAAGGCCGGGGTCATTCGCGAGGTCCTGCACCCAGAATGGCTGGCGAACCCGGTCCTCGTCAAGAAGGCAAACGGGCAGTGGCGCATGTGCGTCGACTACACCGACCTTAACAAGGCGTGCCCAAAGGACGACTTCCCTCTCCCTCGCATCGACCAACTCATGGATGCCACGTCCGGCTGCGAGCTCATGAGCTTCCTAGATGCCTACTCAGGGTACCATCAGGTGTGGATGGCCGAGGAGGACGAGGAAAAGACAAGCTTCATCACCCCGAGTGGAACATTTTGTTACGTGCGAATGCAGTTCGGCCTCAAGAATGCAGGGCGACGTTTGCCCGGCTGATCAGAAAAACCTTGCGCGATCAAGTCGGCCGCAACGTCGAGGCATACGTGGACGACATCGTCATCAAAAGCACCCTCGCCCAGACGCACGCGGCCGACATACGGGAGACCTTCTGCAACTTGCGCAGGTCCGACATTCGTCTGAACCCGGAAAAATACGTCTTCGGCGTGCGCACTGGGAAGCTGCTGGGTTTCCTCGTCTCCAAGCGGGGAATAGAGGCCAACCCAAAGAAGATACAAGCAATCCTCGGCATGAGCCCGCCCGCCACGGCCAAGCAAGTACAGAAGCTGGCAGGCCGTCTCGCCTCCTTGGGAAGGTTCGTGTCTCGCTCCGCCGAGAAGGGGCTCCCGTTCTTCAAAGCCTTGAGGGGCTCCGGGAAATTCGAATGGACGGAGGAGTGCCAGCTCGCCTTCGAGAACCTCAAGCAATACCTCGCCTCGCCTCCTCTGCTCCAAAGCCCGTCCCCGGGTGAAAGATCATCTAGGCCCTGATATGGTTTTGATGGTTAATGGCAACCTAAACTGGAATCTAATGTTTACATTGAGTGTAAGCAGAGTTTACAGGTTCCATGAAGTAGGGTTATCCAGAGAAGGATGGCCACCAAAAAGGGTACAAGGTGGTTTCAAGGACAAAGAGATGGCTGTGCTAGGCAGCTGTGCCATAGCTGAGAAGAAGCCGGTGCTGTGCAGGGAGCTGCAAGCAGGGTGATGGTGGCTTGATGCGTCAAGGGCCGTGACATCAGTTGGTGGCAGGTAAAGCCTAGATTTGCTAGTTTCTTTGAGTCCATAGGAATCACCCGTACTATCAAGAGGGATGAAACAGTAGCAGTTGTCTAAGGGAACCTTGCTCATTGCTTAGAGTGTTGGTCAAGGGGATTGGTGCTTTGAGGCCAATTGCCCTGTGTCAATAGCTTTGCACAAAAGTATGTAGCTGTTTTGTGTTAGTGCTCTGCAGTACTAACAGTGAAAACCCTAGAGCTTTAGGCACCTGTGTGACACAGCTGTGTCACAGGTGGTCTTCCGCTTTGTGACTCAGGTACATCTCTGTACCAGGGGAGAGCTTGAAAATGCTAAGGTATCTGCACTGCGATGGGCGGTCTGCTGAGTCAGAAATCTGTCGGAGGTTCTCTCCTTATAGGTATTAGAGTTTGAAGTATGCTGAGGGCATGTCATGTGCCAGGACCGGGCTGAGTAGTGTGGCTATCAGCTAAGGGTTCACCTGTGTGCGCCGCCGGTGACACAGGTGTCGGTCTGCCTGAGCCGGGTACAGTTGGGCGTAGTGTGTAGCTGTGTCACCGGTGGCTGTCACCGGTGGCTCCCTTAATCCTACGTGGCAACAGGGTAACGGTCGGGTGCCTGTGGACCCTATATATAGGGGACTAGGGGAGGACTCTGTCCTCAACCTTGCTCAAATCAGTGATTCACATACGACCGTTGCAAAGCCTCCAACCACTCCACAAGAGCCAAGAGCCTAAGAGTTAGTTCGAGTGGGTTTGTGAGCTAGAGCACGAGCAAAGGTTCCTCCAAGAGATTGCTGCTGCATCATCTGTTACTCTTGGAGTTTGTCTACTCCTAGACGGGTGTAGGAGTTGCTGGTATCACCCAAGCTTGTGTGGGCTGAACCAGTAGTTTGTGAAGGTGTTCTGAGGTCTACCTGCTGCAAGGCAAAAGGATCTCCACAAGCAAAAGGAAGAGTCCTGAAGGATCAGGTACTCGGAGAAGAAGCACGTTTTAGTGCTGGCCAGCTCTTAGGAGTGGTCTCTCCAACGAAGACGTACCTTCTCTGCAAAGAGTTGGGAACTTCGGTGAAAGACCCCTGAGTCTCCTTTACTTCCTTGTATTGCATGCATATCTGTTTATCCTTGCTTGCTTGTGTCTCTTAGACTTGATCTGCTAAGTTTACCTTTTCACCTGTGCTAGATTACCTTTATACCTGTGTGTGTTCATCTGTTACACAGTTGCTTCATTCACTTGTATTCACCTGTATCAGCACCTGTGTCATAGGCAGTCTAAGTAGAGCACCTGTGTTAGGTTAACTCTTCACCGGTGTCTTCCACCTGTGTGACAGCTGTGTGTTAATTTACTCATAGTTTCCACCTGTCTCACTCATCTGTGTCACAGCTGTCCACTATTAACTTGTGAAGTTAATCTGACAACTTAAACAAAAGGTTGAAAGAGGGAAATTTTATAAGCCAACTATTCACCCCCTCTAGTCGGCATCTCGGTCCTTTCACCGGGGGACGTCCTTCTGCTGTATCTCGCCGCAACGGCCTCGGCCGTCAGCGCCGTCCTAGTCAGAGAGCAGGCCCGGACCCAGAACCCGGTCTACTATGTCTCCGAGTCATTACAAGGAGCGAAGCTACGCTACACCGAGCTCGAGAAGCTGGCATACGCACTGATCATGGCCTCCCGAAAGCTTCGCCACTACTTTATGGCCCACTCAATTCGGGTCCCAACGTCGTTCCCAATTGGCGAGATGTTCCGCAACCGTGAGGCCACCGGCCGAGTCAGCAAGTGGGCAGCCGAGATCGCCCCGTTCACAATCGAGTTTCTCCCCAGAACCGCCATCAAGTCTCAGGTACTCGCCGACTTCATCGTCGAGTGGGTACCCCGCCCGGATTTCGAACCTGCTGCGGGCGACCCTATCTGGACACTGTACGTCGACGGTTCTTGGTGTGCGGAGGGAGCTGGGGCCGGTGCGGTTCTGATATCACCAGGGGGAGCAAAGATGCTATACTCGGCCCGCCTAAACTTCAAAACAACAAACAATGCCGCCGAATACGAGGCTCTTCTGCTCGGCCTCCGCAAGGCACGCGCGGCCGGGGCGCGCCGAGTACTCGTCCGAAGCGACTCGCAACTAGTCGCCGGGCAGGTCGGAAAGGACTACCAGGCAAAGGACCCGGAGATGATGAAGTATTTGGCGGCAGTAAGGGCGGTCGAGAAACACTTCAGCGGAATCACGATCCAGAGCATCCCGCGCGGGGACAACTTCGAGGCCGATCTCCTGGCCCGGGCGGCGAGCGGCGGCACCACCCCGCCCCCTGGCGCGTTCAGCGAGACCCTGTCAGTCGCTTCGGCCGAGGCCATGTCCGACGTCAACACCATCTCGCCCGAGGCGGGGTCCGCCGTCAGCACCGCCTCGCCTGAAGACTGGAGGACCCCGATCGAAGAATACCTTGTCTCGGAGAAGGAACCCGAGGACCCAGCCAAAGCACGGCGCCTCGCCGCGCGCGCTCGGAGTTTCATCATCCACAAGGGCTCTCTTTACAAGCGGGGGGTGTGCGCCCCATTCCTGAGATGCCTCGCACTTGAAGAAGGGCGGAATCTGCTCAAGGAGATCCACCAGGGGCTCTGCGGTTCGCACCTCGCCCCGCGGTCCCTAATCGCCAAAGCTTACCGCGCCGGTTTTTACTGGCCTACGGCGTTGACCGACGCCCAGACGTTGGTACGGCACTGTCCGGCTTGCCAGTGGATGGGCCGAGGCACTAACAGACCAGCGACGGCAATGCAGCCCATCTCCCCCTCGTGGCCCCTGGCCCGCTGGGGAGTGGACCTCGTCGGCCCCTTCAAAACGGCGAGCCGAGGTGCCAAATTCGTCGTCGTCGCCCTGGATTACTTCTCCAAGTGGATAGAGGCAGAACCATTGACAAAGATCACCTCGGCCGCCGTGCAGAAGTTTGTCTGGAAAAATCTCATTTGTCGGTTCGGCCTCCCACGCGAGCTCACTGTGGACAACGGGACCCAGTTCGACGCGGCAAACTTCAGAGCATTCTGTTCCGGCCTCGGCATCAAGCTTTGCTTCGCTTCGGTCGCCAACCCCAAAGCTAACGGGGCGGTAGAAAGGGCAAATGGCATCATCCTATCAGGCCTACGCCGGCGCATGTTCGAGCTTCCCGCCGGGAGATGGGCAGATGAGCTCCCTAATGTCTTGTGGTCGTCTCGCACCTCGGTCAGCCGGGCGACGGGCCACACACCGTTCAAACTGCTGTTTGGCGAAGAAGCTGTCACCCCGGCCGAAGTCGAGTTGGAATCCCTTCGTGTGCGCGGGTCACCAGACAACGATAATCACCTCACATCGCTCGAGGGGCTCGACGAGATACGACACGGCGCCGCCCTCCACATCGACCAGTACCAAGCCGCTACAGCAAGACATTACAACAAGACGGTGAAGCCAAGGCCAATAAAAGTGGGCGACCTGGTGCTAAAAAGGAAGCTCAATCCTGAAGCCGACGGCAAGCTCGCCCCCAAGTGGGAAGGCCCGTACGAAGTCGTCTCCTCGTCTCGGCCGTCGTCGTTCCGCCTGAAGGACCTAGACGGAGTCGTCCTCAAGCACAGCTGGAACAGCGACAACCTCAGGAAGTACTATATCTGATCTCGCCACGTGACCAACTGCTGCTGCGCCAGCTAAAAAGGACGTCGTCCTTGTAAACAACCGTATTTTTTTGGTTAAGACAATGTCAACAGCTTATTATGTTCATGATTGGCGACACGGCCCCGCGCCGCGCCCCGACCTATTGGCGACACGGCCCCGCGCCGCGCCCCCGACTTAGCGGCGACATGGCCCGCGCCGCGCCCCGACCTATTGGCGACACGGCCCCGCGCCGCGCCCCGACTTAGCGGCGACACGGCTCCGCGCCGCGCCCCGACCTATTGGCGACACGGCCCCGCGCCGCGCCCCGACATAGCAGTGACACGGCCCCGCGCCGCGCCCCGACTAGCAGTGACACGGCCCGCGCCGCGCCCCGACCTATTGGCGACACGGCCCCGCGCCGCGCCCCGACCTATGGCGACACGGCCCCGCGCCGCGCCCCGACCTATTGGCGACACGGCCCCGCGCCGCGGCTTGACTTAGTGGCGACATAGCCCCGCGCCGCGCCCCGACTTAGGTGGCGACACGGTCCCCGCGCCGCGCCCCGACTTAGCGCCGCGCCACTAAGATTGTGGCCACGCTTTAAAGATTCCTAGAGGGTCGACCGCCTCGGCTTAACCAGCAGCGTCGTATTCGACGAGGAAAGATATTCGACGGCCCTACACTACCTCGCAACCCGTCCAAACTAGAAGCACCTCGCCCATTGTATAAAAACAACAAGTGTAAATAATCGGATATGCGGTTACAAAGCGAGGCGACCACGACTACTTCGTGGTCGCCCCTTTATTTTGGTAGGGGAAGGTGCCCCTTCGGTCCACGATGGATTACAAGTCGCGTCTGGCGCGACGAAAAAACTACTAAGTCGAAAGAAACGTCCCAGAATCTGGGGCGAACTAAACATTAGAGCAATTCTACTCGGCATCGTTAGACAGTTCAACGGCAAGGGCCAAAAGAATCAGGTCCTCGTCCCCTTGGGCTTTAGCCGAGTCGCCACCCTCGACTTCCTCGCTGACCACGGCGAGCAAGCTACTTCCCCGAGTTGCGACGGGAGCCAGGGCGACATCCTCCACGGATTCCCCAGGCCCGTCATTCCCCCTCCGAGTAGCCGGCAGGGCAGCCAAGCAGTGCTTATGCGACATGGCCACAAAAGGGCGAGAACCGCGTCGCCCCGCAGGCGACTTATGTCGCGACGACGTAGTCTGCAAACAAGCATGATAAAAATGAACATCGCCAACTCAAATGATTTAACCAAAAAACTTCACGCCACACGGCGAGTTCACAAAAGCGCCACAAGCGGCAAGCACGTCGACGCAGCGACAAAAAGGCAAGAAACGTTTGTTAACCGGCGCCAAAGGCGAACTTTTAAACCTTTGCCGGCGGGGACGACGTGGCCGGCCTTCCGCCCGAGGTGCCTTCCACGCTCTTCGAGCTCGCACCTGCGCTCGGCCGCTTCCGGGACTTCTGAATCCCCTCCACATACTTCTGACCCCTTCTTGCGCGACCCCCAAACCGATGACATGAAGGCGTCGGCCTCGCCCTTGAACTTGTCTCGGACCCCAACCACCTCGGCCGTCTTCGGGGCGACATAGCCCGGAGCCGAGAAGACGGAGGGCTCGGAGCGAGTCGCCAGGAAGGAGCAGCCAAGCAACAGCTCTGCGGCGGCCCGGGCATTGTCTTGGGCGAAGATCAGGGTCGCCAGATGGGTGTCGTGGCAGACCCGAGTCGCCCACTTGATGCCCTCCATGGTGTAAGCTTCTGGGTCGTCGCAGCTGAAGGAGGCGACGTCGAGCCCGACCACGTTCGAAGTCACGTGCGCCGCGTGACATAGCCCTGACACGAGTCGGTGAGTCCGAGAGTTTCGGTCAGCAAGGAAACCGAGCCTCTCGTGCACCAGGGCGAGGTCGGCGCGGAGCTGCTCGACTTCCCTCAGGGCCGAGGTAGATTTTTTCTCCTCCGAGGCGAGCAACGTTGCCGCCACCAGAAGGAGATTCGCGTCCCGCTCCGCCCGGGCGAGGTCGTACCCCTTTGTCTGCTCGTACCCGTAAAAGGGACAAGGCCCGAGAGGTTGTCCTTCGGGGATGGGTGAGCACTTCATCCTCCAACCGGTGGCGAGGGGCCGGATCCTCAGGAGAAGGTACTCCTCGACCAGGTCGCGCGACGAGAGTTGATGGCTCATCACCTTCAGAGCGTCGCGTCTCGTCAAGTCCGCCGAGGAGGCGACCGGCGTGCGAGTAGTATACCCGGGGGCGACCTTGCTGCCGGTAAAGCCGAGGTCGCCAACCCAGTAGAAGAACCACTCATTCTTCCAATTCTTCCACTTGTTCTTCAACGCCATCGCCGGGTACGAGGCGTCAGAACCTCGACATCCTCGGAATCCGATCGTTCCGAAAAGGGAGTGGGCGCCGTTGTGAATGGCCGAGGTCATCATCACCAGTTCGTGGAACATGGCGAAGCATGCCGCCGTGCTGTCTAGCCACATTGACTTCATCGTGAACTCGAAGATGGCCAGACGAGAGATGGCGGTCGGGTTGAGGTCCGAAATCTCAAGGCCGAAGTGGTCCAGGACGAGCTGGACTATGGGCGCGGCGGGGAAGGAGAGCCCAGCCCGGAACTGGTCGGCGAAGACGACGATATGTCCCTCCGGCGGGGTAGCCCGTGTGCTTCCTTCCTCGGGGAGGGCCGGCCCGTGCTCGTCCATCCCCAGAGGGAAGCGTCCCGCTGCGCTGAGACGAGATATTGTAGTGTCTGACGCTTGGGTCGCCGCGAGCCATTGGGTGTAGGAGACCTCGGCCGGCTTCTTCCCCTTCTTCGCGACCGCAGCGGCTTTGCTAGACGCCATGTCAGACTTCTCCTGTTCTAACGTTAAGTCGTCCCTAAGGTGCTTAAGTGCAACCCAGTCCGAGCGGCGAATCTTGGCGAGAGAGAACTCAGTACGGGGAGCGGCGAGGTGCAGGCGAAGAAAGCGATACAGCCGGAGAGGTGCGAAGGGGTATTTATAGCCCTGGGGCGGCCCGGAACGTGAGGCAGAGTAACGGGCAGAGGCGGAACAAGCGGATCGAGCGGTTACGGCTCGGAATGCGAGGCGGAACTTGTGGAAACGGGCAAGCGAGGAGGAAAACGGGTGAGCGAGAAGACCACACTAGTACAGGAAAGCCTACTAGTGGCGTGCCATTTTTGCTATTAGTGGCGTGTCAGCGGCACGCCACTAGTATCACGCCGCTGGTAATTGGTTACTAGTGGCGTGCTGTCCACACGCCACTAGTAACACACATACTAGTGGCGTGCTCCCACCCACACGCCACTAGTAACCAATATACTAGTGGCGTGCCCCTTCTAGCCCACGCCACTAGTAATAAAACTCATTAGTGGCGCCCCTCTTGCCCGCCACGCCACTAATAGCAATTATCCGAGTTTAAAAAAAATATTCCATCTACTTACTAGTGGCGTGCTCCCTGGTTCACACGCCACTAGTAATGTTCATACTAGTGGTGCCCATTCTTCCCAACACGCCACTAATAGCAATTATCCGAGTTTAAAAAAAATATTCCTTCTACTTACTAGTGGCGTGCTCCCTGGTTCACACGCCACTAGTAATATTTATACTAGTGGCGCCCCTACTTGCCAACACGCCATTAATAGCAATTTTCCGCGGCAGCCGAAACCTTCGTTTCAGCTGGCGCGGCAGCAGTGCGGCATGGCGACGGTGGTGCAGGGGCTGCCGCGGCAGCAAAAACCACCGTTTCTGCTGCCGCGGCAGCAGTGCGGCAGGGCGAAGGTGCGAAGCCGTTGCTGCCGCGGCAGCCGAAACCTTCGTTTCAGCTGCCGCGGCAGCAGTGCGGCATGGCGACGGTGGTGCAGAGGCTGCCGCGGCAGCAAAAACCGCCGTTTCAGCTGCCGCGGCAGCAGTGCGGCAGGGCGACGGTGGTGCAGAGGCTGCCGCGGCAGCAGAAACCACCATTTCTGCTGCCACGGCAGCAGTGCAGCATGGCGACGGTCGTTCAGAGGCTGCCGCGGCAGCAAAAACAGCCGTTTCAGCTGCCACGGCAGAAGTGCGGCAGGGCGACGGTGGTGCAGAGGCTGCCGTAGCAGCAAAAACCGCCGTTTCTGCTGCCACGGCAGCAGTGCGACAGGACAACGGTGTGTAGTTGGTGCCGCGGCAGCGGAAACCGCCGTTTGTGCTGCCGTGGCTGCAGTTCGGCAGGACGACGGTGCTAAACCTATCTAGTTCTCAGGTCAGGCCTCTTTTTCATGCTTAAAGTTGGATTACAAAAAAATTTAGAAATTAAGGAGAAGAAAGGAAAATAAATCTAAGGAAAATAAACTCTCAATATACAAACTATGCGTCTGAAAAAGAAAATAGTCGAGTTTGGTAAAACGTTAACACAACGACAATGTGCATATACACAACAAGCCCATCATCGTCACTCTCGTTTAACCTAGCTAGCGCTCGCTTCGGTTGTATTCGGAACTAGCGCGGCGAGCGTCTGCTACCGACTTGTACAAGTGCGGTATGTCGTTAGCCTGTCCCTTTAAGCGAGCCTCTCGCTCCTCTGGAGTTGATGCGCCGCCGTTGAAGATCCCGGTGGCGTCGACGACATCCTGGTTGATGATGCTCGCAAACTTCTCCTGGATGCGTCGGAACTCGTCTTTACAATCTCCTGAGAGTTGCTACAGGCTTTTCCCCCACTTGGTGATGTCAGCGTGGTCTGTGAAGGTTTTTCGTGCACGTACGTACCGCTCCATGTGGTGGATGACGTAGTAGCCGCATGTCACGCTGTTTTTCGGCTGCTGCATGCAACAGAAGTCGGTGTTGTGGCCGAAGCGTGGCAGGCCAAGTTTATTCTTCTTTTTGTATTTCTCGATGGTGTGTCCTCCCCTGTAATTATACTCGAATAGAGCTTCATCTAGAAGCTGCTTCACGGAGGTGTAGTCTTTCTTCTCGCTTCTCATCGAATCCAAGAAATAAGTATGGGAATACTTCGGGGATACAACGATGAGGATGCAGTGGTTCCTGCGCAAACAGTTGAACAGACCAATATCGTCAAACCTTGGTACGTGCAAGCATAATGGAAATCTACGAAGGCATATTGGGGCTAGTGAACGACTTATAGGGGAAGGTAGGGCATGAGAAGGCAGTCTTTCTCCTTATTCGCAACCATGAAGTCTGAAATGTACCTCTTCGCAATTTCAAACCCCTGAGGGTTGCGGACGTTGTTCTCGTGCATGTGGTAAGGGTCCGCTACCGCGACATCCTGCTCCTTCTCGAGTCTGGCCACTCTGCCTTCATGAAGCGCCCATAGGCGGAGTAAGGATGGGTCGAGGCGGAGGAGGTTGAACATGTTGAAGATCTCCTCGAAACGCAGATAGAACTTGTCAGCCGGGAAATCTTCGACGAAGTCGAAACCCGGTGGCACCTGCACCGTGAAAACTGGCAGATCTTGATCTCGAAGCGAATGAGCCTGCCTCTCCCTAGCGAGAATGTCGTCATGCAGAATCCTCATTTCGAACGGGAGGGTGTCGTACATATCCGTCCGTACGATGGGTTCGCCAGGGATATGGAACGCCCGCCATTGAGGACGACGACCCTCTGTTTGGCTAGATCCCGAGGATTTATTAGCCTGGACCGAGATCTTCTGAACAGGCTGGCTGGCAGCGTCCTTGTAATCTTTCTTAGCAAGCCGCTTTCTCCTCTTTTTGGTTTCCGGGGCCGGGGGATCACCGCCCATCGCGTCTTTGGTTGCCTTAAAGACTGTGTTCGGAGTCAGCTTCGGTTTTTTGGGTAGTTGCTCCTCTGTGTCGGCTGGCGGCGTCTCATTAAACAGACTCCTCTGGCAAGGAACATCACGTTCTGTTTCGGGAGGAGGCATGACATAGTCATCATTGAAGTACTGATCGACGTCCTCCTGCCCCTCCTGTTCCTCCGCGGCCTCATCATGATCACCCAAAGGAGATGGTCCTTGTTGAGTGACGCTGCCAGGGATCGCCGATGACGAGGGTGTTTCGCGTGGGGTGGTCCCGCCCAAAGCAATTTGTGTCTTCGGCCACCTGAGGGTCCAATTCCTGCAATCTATGAGTTTCATCTGTGTCTCCGCCCCTTCAGGTTGTATAGGAGGATCCACATCTTCGTAGCCGGGTGTCACCCTAACCACAGAAACCCTAACCACGTCGCTTGGCAACCGCACGGTGTGCATCACCTTCTGTTTGGGGAGAATGACTAAGCCCTTTGCAACCGGCGCCATTTCACCGTTCACCATGGCGTGGAGAGTGCACGGAGTGTCTTCCTGCGAAACATGTACGCGTCGTCGATGTTAGAGATCCGAACAACGAAACCATGCATGGAAGAACATGTTTGTTGAGCCGACGACGCTTACCGTGAGGGCGTCGATATCAGCCGTTGACGACCTGTGGCCCATGAAAGAGACAGAGGGGCTGCTATGAAGTGCATCGGGCCGTGGCTCTTTCTCTAAATTGACATTAGCCGGCGCCGATGTGACGGCGCCTAGTGGTGATACTATTTGCCCCGATGCTAAACTGAGCTTGACGGCCTCAATTAGCTCGGGCCACATTTCCTGGACTTGGGCTTTCACCATGGCTTTGGCTTTGACCTCGATTTCTTTCGCCATTTCTTCTCTCATTTCGGCTATTTTTGTTTCTAAAGTAGCCCGGCCGGCTCTCCTTCTCTGCCTTGCAAGCTCACGGTCTTCGGGATAATATGTTTCCCATTTGGCACTGACTCCGGCGCCGTTCACACGACCATGAGCCGGCTTCGCTAACGGGTCCTTACCGAGGGCCTCGTTGATTGACCGGTTAAGAGGGTCGTCCCACCTGGCCGAGGACTCCTGGGAGCTTTGAGGTTCCGCATGATGCTTTCGCTGCAATAGGAACGTGAACCATATAGAAACGTGACTACTTGGAAAAAAATTGACTTAATTAGGATAAACAGAATTAAGCGGGTTAATTAATTACCAGGAGTTCCTCGACTTTCTTCGTTTTGTCATCTGTTTCCCATTCCCCGGTCTCTTTATTGAATTTGTATCGGCCCCTGATGAAATCATGTTCACGCGGTTCTTGGAATTCCCTGAACGGGTTTGGGACGCCCGCCGCAGCCATTAAAGCATCCTGCTTCTCCCACTTGGGCTTCTTACCTGGGTAACCACGGCTTCCGAGGGTGTGGTTACCTAAGTTCCTTGCTCGCATATCGTGCCCCCATTTCTCGTACTCCTTGACTTGAGGGGTCTGGTAGTGCTACTTGAAAAGGTTCCAGTCCCCTTCAGAAATCGAAGGCCACACCTTACGGACCTCGGTTTCGTAATCTTTGTCAAGGTATTCATTTTTGGCCTTCAATTTCCAATTACTCAAAAGCTTGGAGAACTTGCTGATGGCTCTATTGTTTACCAGGGTGTCATGCTCTTGGGACTCGTGCTTGTCCGAGAACTTGAATTTACCGTGGAGCTTCCCAATGAGGAGAGTTCGCACCTCCCTCTTGTCATTCGTCCTCAGGTTGCTTTCATTGATGTTCACGGTTTCTCGGAGGATGCATCCTAGGGCGTTACTGTAGTGTTGAGCGGCCTTCTTCGGACTAACAAGTAGACCGTCAGCGTCCACTCGATTGACCACGATCCTATCAGTGCCAATCCTGTTTCGAGACCTAGGCTTCCGCTGCTTCTTGGGTTCTCCAGCCTGGTCCCCCGGGCCGGTCCCTTCGTCGTGATCGGTCGCATCTTCAGGACAGGTGCCAGCGCCGGACTCGTCATTATCAGTCGTTGTGTACTCCTGCGCGTCCGTATATGCGCCGACGGTGTCCAGACCTTCATCATTACGCGACAGCGGAGCTAGGGCTTCGTCGCCCGTACGTGTCGTCCGCGAAGAAGAGGCCACGGTGGGGTTGTTTCCGGACATATTCGAACTAAAAATTAAATTGTAAGACAAATATTAAAAATATAACAGACTTATTGTGTTATCAATCAACTATTTGCGATCTTCAAACCAAGTATGTAGGAAGCAACAGTTTAATAATGGGACAAAAAGAATAATTTGATAGATCAATAACTAACACTTTACTTTTCACCAGTATAATCCTTTAGTATCTGCATCTTTTCCAGACTAACTGATATTACTACAAATATGTGCTTTAAAAAAATTAAAAATTTCGGCATGACCTTTGCTAAAAATGGGACATATTGAGTGCCAGAAATTTGACGAAATATTGACGAATCAACATTTCGCCAAAACATTGGCACTCTTGTATATTCCTTGCAAAAAGAAGAGAACACACAGAGCGAGAAACTTCATCGCGAGCAACAAATTGTTGCCTCGGCTCGATGGCCGGAAAATCACACACAAAACATATTCTTCCGCCCTCGACTCGATGGCCGGTACCACATTATAACTACCTCGATGGTCGGGGTGGAGGCACGCCTGGGGTAAGACCTCACCTGTACATCATAAACTCGCATTAATATATCTGAATATAGTTTGCAGAGGTGAATATCCATGCAAAATGTAATCTATATGATTCAGTGCCATCGAACGGATTTCCTCAAGTACAAATGTAAATTCCCAGACCAGTGCCAACTCTATAATCAAATAGGAGATGAATGAATGAACAACATAAAATTTGTATATACCGAGGTTCTTGTTGAGGGTGCGGGTGAACTGGTGGAACGCCGGGGGCACTTTGAGGCGCTGCTTGAGGATGCGTTCTTCTCGAACAGCGGGTTCGTCACCTTCTCCTGCACACAAACAAATCCAAAGAAATCAGAACAATATGAACATGGCAAAATATTTCGTATTGCAATAATACGAGAACCATGGAAGCAAAACTCAGTTCTTCCATACATTCGGCATTCTCAAGTCAATACCAGATAAGAGCAAAAACCAGATAAGAGCATTAAAGGAAAATCGAGAGTTCTTTCACTTGTCCATTTTGTCTTGCAGTGGTTGTTGCTCTGAGGTGCAAAGGTAAAAAATGTTGTCTTCCTTCTTATATACTATTACGACCTGTCAAGTTTGTTGGTACAATAAAAGTTTGCCGTAATGGGAAGGGAGAAAGGAAATCTTAAGGACCAAATGAAACACCCTCCCCTACTCCATTTCTTACTGTACAGAAAAGAAAACCTGACAGCTCTCCTATTACGAGTATGGAGCACCAACCAAGAACTAGTAAGATAAAATGAAGCATTGCAATGCCAGAATTCGTTAAATACGCACCGATGCAGGACAATCTGTAACAAATTCGCGGTTTAAAATCCTCAGAGACAGAGTACAATACATGTAAACTCAGAGAAAGAACTCACTGTAAACAATGACCAAGCGATTGAAGTTCGGTCTCTGCTTCTCCTTTTTTTTCCTCTGAATCAATCACGCAGTATGTCAAGAGGGCTCGGTGGCGGGGGCAACACAGCGGCGGGAGGATTTCGGTGGTGGAGGGCTCGGCGGCGGGGGCAACACAGCAGCGGGAGGATCTCGGTGGCGGAGGGCTCGGCGCCGGGGGCAACACAGCGGCGGGAGGATCTCGGTGGCGGAAGGGCTCGTCAGTGACCTGCGGGAGGGAGGGAGCGGGAGGGGGCGGGAGGGAGGGAGCGGGGCCGGCGAGAAGGACCTGCTGGAGGGAGGGAGCGGGAGGGGGCGGGAGGGAGGGAGCGATGGTGGCGGTGGCTCTCGGGAAGAAGAGGCGTGAGGGCGAGGGATTTGGGAAGAAGAGGCGCAACCGCGCAAAGGATTTGGGAATTAAGGCGCGCTGGCAATGGATTTGGGAGTAGCTTACTAGTGGCGTGCATGTTCGGTAGCACGCCACTAGTAACTGATATTATTAGTGGCGTTCGATCGTGAGCACACGCCACTAGTAATGTTACTAGTGGCGCGCTGATCCTCTCACACGCCACTAGTAATGTTACTAGTGGCGCGCTAGTAGACAAAAACGCCACTGGTAATGTGGCCCTTTTATACCACATAATGACATCAGCAGCCAATCCTCATAAACCAACCTCAAATTTCAAATATTGATGCATAGTGAACTCAGATAGAATACAGTAATCCCATGTTGAGCACAAATCACTCTCACTACTGTAACCTCAAAAGCATGATACAGAATCTCTGCTTAGAACTTGAGATCCTCCCTCCCTTCCTACGTAACACCTGTTCGCACGAAATTGGATCCGTGAAACACCTAGGTAATGTGGAGTCGCCAACCGCACTTACGTGTGCGATACACGGTTGTTTTTCGGGCAAAACAACAAAGGATAACTATCGTACTTATGCGTACGACGAGCGATTGCTTTCCGAGCAAAGCAACAAAAATCCTCTGGCTTACATGCAGAAGAACCGATCGTTTTTCAGCGCAAAACGATAAAGATCTAAACTAGAACAGAAAAGTAAAGGTAAAAGGTAATAGATTGATTTGTGTCGATTGTTGGATGTGTTCAATCGGCCATCACCCCTCATATTTATAGGGCGGCTGGTCTTCCCATAGGAGTGCTCGGTACTTAGGCACCTTATTGCTCGGGGTCGATGACGCTCGGGGTCGATGGTGCTCGGGGTTGCGAGCGCTCGGGGACGCCTCCGACTGCTCGGGTCTTCGGGAACTTCTGCGAGCACCTTCGTACTTGTGACGAGTACTCGGGGAAACTGCGGACTGCTCGGGATGCGAGTACCCGGACCTGCACTTCAAGAGTTAATGCTAAATCCATAGCGAGTAAATCCATTATTCTAATTGGCTAATTGAATAAATCTTAAAGCCAAATTACACTGCGAACAAAGCCTAATACTTTATTTGGCCAACACATAATGCTAAGATACCGTCTTCATCTCGACAGCCTACACCCAACCCCTCGTGTTAATTTTCTATTTGTCGGGCATTAAATTTATTTCTATGTATTTGAATTTTAAAAAGACATGTTAATGAAGTCTCGATACAACTTGATATGACATTAATAGTAATATGCTCGACGAGATACGACACGGCGCCGCCCTCCACATCGACCAGTACCAAGCCGCTACAGCAAGACATTACAACAAGACGGTGAAGCCAAGGCCAATAAAAGTGGGCGACCTGGTGCTAAAAAGGAAGCTCAATCCTGAAGCCGACGGCAAGCTCGCCCCAAGTGGGAAGGCCCGTACGAAGTCGTCTCCTCGTCTCGGCCGTCGTCGTTCCGCCTGAAGGACCTAGACGGAGTCGTCCTCAAGCACAGCTGAAACAGCGACAACCTCAGGAAGTACTATATCTGATCTCGCCACGTGACCAACTGCTGCTGCGCCAGCTAAAAAGGACGTCATCCTTGTAAACAACCATATTTTTTTGGTTAAGACAATGTCAACAGCTTGTTATGTTCATGATTGGCGACACGGCCCCGCGCCGCGCCCCGACTTAGCGGCGACACGGCCCCGCGCCGCGCCCCGACCTATTGGCGACACGGCCCCGCGCCACGCCCCCACTTAGCGGCGACACGGCTCCGCGCCGCGCCCCGACTTAGCGGCGACATGGCTCCGCGCCATGCCCCGACCTATTGGCGACACGGCCCTGCGCCGCGCCCCAACTTAGCGGCGACACGGCTCCGCGCTGCACCCTGACCTATTGGCGACACGGCCCCGCGCCGCGCCCCGACCTATTGGCGACGAGGCCCCGCACCGCGCCCTGACCTATTGGCGACACGGCCCCGCGCCGCGCCCCGACCTATTGGCGACACGGCCCCGCGCCGCGCCCCGACTTAGCGGCGACACGGCTCCGCGCCGCGCCCCGACCTATTGGCGACATGGCCCCGCACCGCGCCCCGACCTAGCGGTGACACAGCCCCGCGCCGCGCCCCGACTTAGCGCCGCGCCACTAAGATTGTGGCCACGCTTTAAAGATTCCTAGAGGATCGACCGCCTCGGCTTAACCAACAGCGTCGTATTCAACGAGGAAAGATATTTGACGGCCCTACACTACCTCGCAACCCGTCCAAACTAGAAGCACCCCGCCCATTGAATAAAAACGACAAGTGTAAATAATCGGATATGCGGTTACAAAGCGAGGCGACCACGACTACTTCGTGGTCGCCCTTTTATTTTGGTAGGGGAAGGTGCCCCTTCGGTCCACGATGGATTACAAGTCACGTCTGGCGCGACGAAAAAACTACTAAGTCGAAAGAAACGTTCCAGAATCTGGGGCGAACTAAACATTAGAGCAATTCTACTCGGCATCGTTAGACAGTTCAATGGCAAGAGCCAAAAGAATCTGGTCCTCGTCCCCTTGGGCTTTAGCCGAGTCGCCACCCTTGACTTCCTCGCTGACCACGGCGACCAAGCTACTTCCCCGAGTTGCGACGGGAGCCAGGACGACATCCTCCACGGATTCCCCAGGCCCGTCATTCCCACTCCGAGTAGCCGGCAGGGCAGCCAAGCAGTGCTTATGCGACATGGCCACAAAAGGGCGAGAACCGTGTTGCCCCGCAAGCGACTTATGTCGCGACGACGTAGTCTGCAAACAAGCACGATAAAAATGAACATCACCAACTCAAATGATTTAGCCAAAAAACTTCACGCTACATGGCGAGTTCACAAAAGCGCCACAAGCGGCAAGCACGTCGACGCAGCGACAAAAAGGCAAGAAACGTTTGTTAACCGGCGCCAAAGGCAAACTTTAAACCTTTGCCGACGGGGACGACGTGGCCGGCCTTCCGTCCGAGGTGCCTTCCACGCTCTTCGAGCTCGCACCTGCGCTCGGCCGCTTCCGGGATTTCTGAATCCCCTCCACATACTTCTGACCCCTCTTGCGTGACCCCCAAACCGATGACATGAAGGCGTCGGCCTCGCCCTTGAACTTGTCTCAGACCCCAACCACCTCGGCCGTCTTCGGGGCGACATAGCCCGGAGCCGAGAAGACGGAGGGCTCGGAGCGAGTCGCCAGGAAGGAGCAGCCAAGCAACAGCTCTGCGTTGGCCCGGGCATTGTCTTGGGCGAAGATCAGGCTCGCCAGATGGGTGTCGTGGCAGACCCGAGTCACCCACTTGATGCCCTCCACGGTGTAAGCTTCTGGGTCGTCGCAGCTGAAGGAGGCGACGTCGAGCCCAACCACGTCCGAAGTCACATGCGCCGCGTGACATAGCCCTGACACGAGTCGGTGAGTCCGAGAGTTTCGGTCAGCAGGGAAACCGAGCCTCTCGTGCACCAGGGCGAGGTCGGTGCGGAGCTGCTCGACTTCCCTCAAGGCCGAGGCAGATTTTTTCTCCTCCGAGGCGAGCAACGTTGCCGCCACCAGAAGGAGATTCGCGTCCCGCTCCGCCCGGGCGAGGTCGTACCCCTTTGTCGGCTCGTACCCGTAAAAGGGACAAGGCCCGAGAGGTTGTCCTTCGGAGATGGGTGAGCACTTCATCCTCCAACCGGTGGCGAGGGGCCGGATCCTCATGAGAAGGTACTCCTCGACCAGGTCGCGCGACGAGAATTGATGGCTCATCACCTTCAGAGCGTCGCGTCTCGTCAAGTCCGCCGAGGAGGCGACCGGCGTGCGAGTAGTATACCCGGGGGCGACCTTGCTGCCGGTAAAGCCGAGGTCGCCAACCCGGTAGAAGAACCACTCATTCTTCCAATTCTTCCACTTGTTCTTCAACGCCATCGCTGGGTACGAGGCGTCAGAACCTCGGCATCCTCGGAATCCGATCGTTCTGAAAAGGGAGTGGGCGCCGTTGTGAATGGCCGAGGTCATCATCACCGGTTCGTGGAACATGGCGAAGCATGCCGCCGTGCTGTCTAGCCACATTGACTTCATCGCGAACTCGAAGATGGCCAGACGAGAGATGGCGATCGGGTTGAGGTCCGAAATCTCGAGGCCGAAGTGGTCCAGGACGAGCTAGACTATGGGCGCGGCGGGGAAGGAGAGCCCGGCTCGGAACTGGTCGGCGAAGACGACGATATGTCCCTCCGGCGGGGGTAGCCCGTGAGCTTCCATCCTCGGGGAGGGCCGGCCCGTGCTCGTCCATCCCCAGAGGGAAGCATCCCGCTGCGCTGAGACGAGATATTGTGGTGTCCGACGCTTGGGTCGCCGCGAGCCATCGGGTGTAGGAGACCTCGGCCGGCATCTTCCCCTTCTTCGTGACCGCAGCGGCTTTGCTAGACGCCATGTCAGACTTCTCCTGTTCTAACGTCAAGTCGTCCCTAAGGCGCTTAAGTGCAACCCAGTCCGAGCGGCGAATCTTGGTGAGAGAGAACTTAGTACGGGGAGCGGCGAGGTGCAGGTGACCGGAACCCCGTTTGAGCTCTACTTCGTCGGTTTCGGCAAAATCTTCGAGGCCAAATTCGCCTTGGAAAATAGAGTTCTAGAAGTTTTATTCCCAGGTAGTCTATTTTTTCCCTTTCGCTTTATTCTTTGAGTAGTTTTGTGAAAAAAAGGAAAAAAAGAAAAAAATAGTGAAGAAAAAGAGAAGAAAAAAAAAGAAGAAGAGAAGAAGAAAAAAAAACCTTGGTATACTTCTGTTTCTTGGTACTTTGGTATACTTCTGTGCCTATACTCGTTTCTAGGAACACGTTTAGGCCAGCAACTGAGACAAGTACCTTGAATTATTATTGAGCTTTACTAACTGTTGTCGAACTTTGCTAATCCTTGCTACCAAATTGACCTTCCAAGCTCCACTCTCTTCTGATCAGTACAGTTTCAACCCGGCAATCGCTACACTCACGTCTTCAACGGTATCACAAACAAGCCACCGGTTGTACCACCTGCTACGTTGGTAAGAACTTTGCAAGAGAGTGGTTAGACACTTGAGTGAGAGCGACTCCACATCCTAGTAGTTCGTAGGAGCTTTATACATTCGTGTGTTCCTTGTTTTCACTAACCATGACAGGATCACCAGCGGCACATCAAGATGATGGAGATGAATGTGTTTCTAAGTTAGAGCTTCAAACGATGCTACGAGATATCAATGCAAATATTAGCAAGAGCAACCAAGATAATGAGCATCGATTAGAGAGGATAGAGAGGAGTATCGCCACCCTCATCACCAGGATAGATAACCTAGAGAAGCAGCCACCTTCCGATAGAGCTGAATTGGAGGATCTCGAGGCGGATGACACTGATCAAGATGAGGATGAGTATGACCGAGCTACCGCCAGAGCAGGACTTCCAACTGGAGGTCGCCCCGCTCCTCACGCGGCACATCAAGAACGACGATAGCCACGTCGACAAGGTAGGGGAGGTAATGACACAAATCCTCGTCCTAGACGTGCACATGATGATTACTCCCTTCGTCCTTCTTTATAGGGCGCGATACAAAAATCGCGCTGTCCCTCATTATAAGGCGCAATTGAACCCCCGAGCGTCTTTCTTCCATTTTTACCCCTCCAACACAAGCGCTCGGTTTCCTGGCTCGCCGGCGGTAGGGGTACGGCCGGCCCTGGGCGAGCATAAAAATGAGACCGGGGTGGCGAGACGAACACATTCCCGCGGTCACTGGAGTGCGGCGACGCTCCGGTTGCAGCGGCGGGCGGGCGCGGTTGGTGCCGGCGTCGGCCTTGCGTGGGTGCGGCACTGCAGCAGTGGAACCACGCAATTGGGAGAGGGGAAAGGAAGAGGAAGTGGAGGGGAGTGTGTGGCCGGAAGGAATTGGGAAAGAAATCACCGGAGAGAGGGATTGGGGGGGCGGAGGCGGCGGCCGGACTTGGAGAAGGCGGCTGAATTCAGCGGTAGAGGTTGCGGGGCTTCCAATTGGCGGCGGGGTCGCGTCTAGGAGGTCCGTGCGATGCTTTCGGCGGCCAGAATCGGCCGGCAACGGCGAGCTCAAGAGGCGGCAGTTGCTCCGGCGGCGGCTTGGGTGCGGAGGAGAGGGATGGCGCGGGGGAGGAAGAAAGAGAGGAGAAGGGAGGCGGTGGTTGCGGCACGGCTGCGGCGCCGGTCGTGGGGGAGTGGCGTCAGCGGTTGCGCCAGCGGCCACGTCCTGCTCGTCGTGCGTGCGGGCGCGGGCAGGTGAGGCGTGGGCCAACGCGCGCGGGGCATGCGGGTCTAATTACCGCTGTCTTGGTACCCGCGTGCGGGGGGAATGCGCCTTATAAAACGGGACGGAGGGAGTATTATGCTAATGTTAAGTTCAGTATACCATCTTTTTCTGGTTCCTATGATGCTGAAGTTTATTTGGATTGGGAGATGACAGTCGAGCAAAAATTCAATTCCCATCTAGTTCCAGAAATTCATAGAGTTAGACAAGCCACTAGTGAGTTCACTGATTTTGCTATCATTTGGTGGAATGAATTAGTAAAAGCTGGTTTAGCACCGGATACATGGCCTAGGTTAAAGAGAACTATGCGTAAATTTGTTCCTCCCACCTATAAACGTGAAATGCGCAAAAAATTGCAACGCTTAAACCAAGGAAATAGATCTGTTGAGGAGTACTACCAAAAGCTACAAATAGGAATGTTGCGTTGTGAAGTAGTTGAGGATGATGAGGATAAAATGGCAAGATTCTTTGGGGGATTAAGGCGTGAGATACAAGACATAGTTGACTATAAGGATTATAACTCTCTCAATAGATTGTTCTAGCTTGCTATGTTGGCAGAAAAAGAATTGCAGGGAAGGCAGCAAAAGCCAAAGAGCAACTTCGACGACACAAGATCGATGCTTGGAACGGTCAAGTCAGCTCCACCTCCTCCTGCACGGTCTGCTGCCCCCTACATGTCTAGGGCGCGTTCAGCAGCACCGACATCGTCACAAGCACCAGAGGAGAAGAGTAAATCAGCAGGTTCCCCTGCCCCGGTAAAGAGCTCTTCATCGGTTGCTTCCACGAGCTGCTCCCCCGGGACTATCTGCCATAACTGCAAAGGGAAGGGCCACTTTATGAGGGACTGTCCAAGCCCGCGACGGACATTCCTTGCTACAGAGGACGGTGGGTATGTTAGTGCTACTGATGTTGAGGATGATTCTGCCATTGGGGCTAACCATGCAGGTGACGATAAGACGGGAAGTGATGGCGAGGAGATTCTAGGCACGGCCGCCACAGAGAAATATCAGGCCTTAATTGTACAACGCGTGTTGAGCACTCAAGTGGAACAAGCGGAGATACTACAACGACATAACTTGTTCCAAATGTACCTCATTGTCAAGGATCGCCGCGTTCGCGTCATAATTGATGGAGGAAGCTGCAATAACTTGGTGAGCTCAGACTTGGTCAACAAACTTGGCTTGACCACACGTCCACATCCTCATCCATACCATATTCAGTGGTTCAACAATAGCGGTAAGGTTAAGGTAACACAATCTGCGAGAGTGCACTTTTTCATTGGTACATACCATGACTTTGCTGATTTTGATGTGGTACCTATGCAAGCATGCTCACTTTTATTAGGACGTCCATGGGAATTTAACACCGATGCCACCCATCATGGTCGAAGTAATAAATACACATTTATGCATCAGGGAAAGAAAATTACTTTACTTCCTATGACACCCACTAAAATTATGCAATGTGAGAAAGAGGGTGCTGAAAATAGCAAGAAGGAGAGTGCACTACAATCTGAAAATCAGCAAGTTGCTAACACCGTTTTCCCAACTAAGAAAGAGAAGAAAGTAACTAGCTCTAAGTCTGAGGGAATTAAATTGAAGGGGGGTGTTATGCTTGCTACCAAATCTGATCTTATTGATATTAATGAGCTTGATTCTCCTTTCTATGCCTTGATATGCAAGGAGGCGTTGTTTTCATTTGATGATACCTCTAGTTCTTTGCCTCCTGCTGTTACTAACCTTTTGCAGGAGTATAAGGATGTTTTTCCAGCAGAGATACCCCCGGGGCTGCCACCTATTCGAGGTATTGAGCATCAAATCGACTTAATCCCAGGAGCAACATTGCCAAACCGTGCTGCATATAGAACAAATCCGGAGGAGACTAAAGAAATTCAGCGCCAAGTCCAAGACCTTCTGGACCGTGGGTATGTGCGCGAGAGCCTTAGCCCATGTGCTGTTCCTGTTCTTTTAGTTCCTAAGAAAGATGGTAGTTGGCGTATGTGTGTTGATTGTAGAGCCATTAACAATATTACAATAAGGTATCGTCATCCTATTCCTAGGTTAGACGACATGCTTGATGAGTTGAGTGGTTCTATCATTTTCACAAAGATCGACTTACGTAGCGGGTACCACCAAATTAGAATGAAATTGGGGGATGAATGGAAAACAGCTTTTAAAACTAAGTTCGGTTTATATGAGTGGTTAGTCATGCCTTTTGGATTAACTCATGCACCTAGCACTTTCATGCGTCTCATGAATGAAGTTTTAAGAGTATTTATTGGAAAATTTGTGGTTGTCTACTTTGATGATATCTTGATATATAGCAAGTCTAATGATGAACACTTGAACCATTTGCATGCTGTTTTTAATGCATTGAGAGATGCACGCTTGTTTGGTAATCTTGAGAAGTGTGCCTTTTGCACAGACCGTGTCTCTTTTCTTGGCTATGTTGTCACTCTACAGGGTATTGAGGTGGATGAAGCAAAAATTGAAGCCATCAAGAGCTGGCCGACCCCTCAAACTGTCACACAGGTGAGAAGCTTTCATGGACTTGCAGGATTCTACCGGCGGTTTGTGAAGAATTTCAGCACCATCACTGCCCCATTGAATGAGTTAACAAAGAAGGGAGTTTCCTTCCAATGGGGTCCAGCACAAGAACAAGCTTTTAATATGCTTAAGGAGAAGCTTACACATGCCCCTCTACTCCAACTCCCCGACTTTGGTAAGACTTTTGAGCTTGAATGTGATGCCAGTGGTATTGGGATAGGAGGAGTGCTGCTACAAGAAGGTAAACCCGTTGCTTATTTTAGTGAGAAATTGAATGGGCCAACTTTGAACTACTCTACTTATGATAAAGAGTTATATGCTTTAGTTTGGGTGTTAGAAACTTGGCAACATTATCTTTGGCCTAAGGAGTTTGTCATTCATTCTGATCATGAATCCTTGAAACATATTAGAAGCCAAGCAAAATTAAATAAACGACATGCAAAATGGGTCGAGTTTATAGAGTCATTTCCATATATTATTAAGCACAAATGGGGTAAAGACAATGTCATTGCTGATGCTTTATCTAGGCGATTTACTATGTTATCTCAACTTGATCATAAAATTTTTGGCCTAGAGACAATAAAAGAGTTATACGCCACTGATTCAGACTTTAGAGATGCTTTTGAAAACTGTAGAGAGGGTCGAACATGGAATAAGTATGTGCTGAATGAAGGGTTATATTATATCGTGCTAACAAGCTATGCATCCCAGCTAGCTCCATTCGCCTTTTGTTCTTACAGGAAGCTCATGGAGGTGGTTTGATGGGATACTTTGGAGTGAAGAAAACAGAAGGCATGCTGTCCACACACTTCTTTTGGCCAAAGATGCGGAGGGACGTCGAGCGCTACGTTTCACGCTGCACTACATGCAACAAAGCTAAGTCACGCTTAAACTCCTATGGTCTTTATATGCCCCTTCCTATTCCTAGTGTTCCTTGGGAGGATATATCGATGGATTTTGTCTTAGGATTACCTAGGACAAAGCGGGGGAGGGATAGTATATTTGTTGTGGTGGATCGATTTTCTAAAATGGCACATTTTATACCCTGTCATAAGAGCGATGATGCTACAAATATTGCTAATTTATTTTTCAGGGAAATCATTCGCCCACATGGAATTCCCAACACCATTGTTTCTGATCGGGATGTGAAGTTCTTGAGCCACTTTTGGAGAAGCTTATGGAGCAAGTTGGGGACTAAGTTGTTATTTTCTACTACATGCCACCCACAAACCAATGGACAAACGGAGGTTATTAATCGTACCTTATCCACAATGTTGCGGGCTGTTTTGAAGACAAATTTAAAGATGTGGGAAGACTGTTTACCTCATGTGGAGTTTGCATATAATCGATCGGTACATTCTACCACCAAGGTGAGCCCTTTTTAGGTAGTGTATGGATTTAATCCACGTGCACCTATTGATATTTTGCCATTGCCTACTTCTGAACATGTGCATTTGGATGCTAAAATACGTGCTGATTTTATTTTGAAAATCCATGCAACAACTAAAGAGAACATTGAAAAGATGACCGCAAAGTATAAACTTGCTGGTAGTCAGGGTAGGCGCCATTTATCCTTTGAACCAGGCGATCTTGTTTGGTTACACTTGAGGAAGGATAGATTTCCAGAACTAAGAAAATCTAAATTGATGCCTCGAGCTGATGGTCCTTTTAAGTTAGTTAGGAAGATTAACGATAATGCATACAAGCTTGAGTTGCCTACAGGTTTTGGGGTTAGTCCCACTTTTAACATTTCAGATTTGAAGCCTTACTTGGGAGAAGAAGATGATCTTGAGTCGAGGATGACTCCAATTCAAGAAGGGGAGGATGATGAGGACATCTCCCACACTATCATCCAAGGACCAATCACCCGTTCCCGTGCTCGACGACTTAATCATGAGGTGCGTTCGTTTCTTGCTATCCATAATTATGTGGCTAAGGATGGGATGCTACTTAATGGTGATATTTTGATTCTTAGAAACATGGGAGAAGCACCACTGGACCAGCCACAAGAGGATGAGGCGCCACCCCAAGTCAAGACGGACTCCACTTCAACTTCGAATTCGGTTCGGTTTTCAGCAGACAGCACCTACATAAATGGGGCATAACTTTCTCATACGGAGTCCGATTGAAGAGTTCTTGTATGCGTTGGAAAGATAACAACGACACCTTTCCAATGGATCTGATGCCACATTATGAATAATTACAGAGACATTGAAATTGTCAGAACAAGTCGTCAGGTGCTGCGACACCGTTTTGGGCCACTTCGGGCCTTGTTTTCGTTTCGGGTTTTAAGCCCAGGTTTAGGGTGAAACTCTCAGAAACCCTAGGTATAAATACTTGGTAGCCGTCATTGTTTAGGGTGGGTTTTGCTTAGAATTATTCTGCCATCGCAGTCTCGCTGATTTCATCAGTTTGTAGAACCCCACTTCGAGTAATCAAACAATCATCTCGTTTGTGAGATTGCTTCTACTGTGTTCTTGCTTGTGTTCTCGATTTGCATGCAGGGATAAGCCTTCTTGGCGAGGTCAACCGCGTGCGCGCGTGGTTGATAACCAACGGAGCCGTGGTGTAGCGATCGCAGGGTTCGGATCAGTTCTGATTGGAAGCCGGATCGTCAACGTCGAGTTCTCCACAATCGTGATTATCCCTTCCTGACGGAAGATTGGGCACCCCGTGCGCATCAGCAGGTGAAGAAAGCGATACAGCCAGAGAGGTGCGAAGGGGTATTTATAGCCCTGGGGCGGCCCGGAACGCAAGGCGGAGTAACAGGCGGAGGCGGAACAAGCGGATCGAGCGGTTACGGCCCGGAATGCGAGGCGGAACTTGTGGAAATGGGCGAGCGAGGAGGAAAACGGGTGAGCGAGAAGACCGGGGGCCCGGAAGGTTGAAAGGGGCACCTCGCCCGGGGTTCTCTGACTCCCGTTAAAGGAAGAATGCAGGCGCGAGCGGCGTCAATCTCCTCGCCATTCGCACCCGCAAGGGGCTGCTGTTGGGGGAGTCCAACTGAGCCCTCGGGCCGAGGTACCCCCTCCTTTTGTACATATTACGTCTAACAAGTACTATACTCTACAGGGGCCTTCAATGGGCTTTGGACGGGGCAAAATCGTCCCGGTGAGGCGACGTAGGTACAGGAGCAGGGAGTAAGTCGGCTGCTGCGGACGAGGTGAGAGGCCACCTCGGACAGGACGAGAAGGAAGGAGAGCCGAGCTCGTCCAGCGCGGACGACGTGCGGGGACAGAGGACGGCAAAGGTGGAGACGGGCCGTACCGGCGAGACGAATCTAGGAATATGCCGGCGCATATAGTAGGTAGCGACGAGGTGGAGAGTACATATTCGGCCGACGTACGGTGACACAAGCCAGGGAAAGACTGTAACCTTTTAGGGGGCAGCGATGTATTTACACTTGTAAGCCAGTTTTGCCTATATAAGGGCAAGTTGGCACCCCATATGAACAAGAGAGAAATACACTTCCACTACGCATTCACCAAAATCCCTTTGTCTTCGGCGGTAGCGGGGTAAAGGCCCCGTGGATATTTGGTTTCGTTCCCCAAGTCTCCCCCTAGCACCTCGGTCTCCCGACCCGGAGTGCCCAAACTTACTATCCGAGAGACATCTCGCTGACATCCTCCTCCTTCCTCCTTCCTTCCTCCTCTCTTATCTTCCTTCCTTCCTCTTCCCTGCACAGCCCAGCTCCTCCTTCTTCCAAGTGCAGCCGAGCCCTAGGGGAACTCCTCTTGAGCTCCTTGAGCAGCAGCAGCATCGGGTTGATGAGGTCCTGGTAGCGGCAGGATCCCAACGTCTAGCGGCGGCGATTAGGGCAGGGGGCCTCAATGCTGAGGATTGGGGGGCAGCGCCTCTGCGTTTTACTTTCTTTTCCCCTTCCGATCTCACTACGATTAATTAGTAGGCGACGAACCCATATGCTCACAATTCGACCATAGCTCAGTTGGTAGATGGCAAACGTGCAGAACACTAGGTCTTGGGTTCAAATCCCGAATGCCCCCTCCCCGTTCTTTTATTATCTATCTTTCTCGGACAATTTGTTTCTCTCTGTCTATTAACTCGGTTATGTCTATTTTTTTTGTCTCTCTACTAATCCCCTGATATCCATATTTTTTTTACCTCTATTAATATGATTATATCCATATTTAAAATTTGGGTATTACAATAATACTAAGATACAAGTCATTCTCTCTTAAAATTTAGGTATTACAACAATACTAGGATACAAGTCATTCTCTCTATGAATCCAGTTATATCCATATTTTTTGTCATGTCCATATTTTTTGTCTCTCTATTAATTCTGTTATATCCACATTTTTTTCTCTCTATTAATCCTATTATATCCATATTTAAAAATTAGGGTATTACAAAAATACTAAGATACAAGTCACTATCCTAAAAAAGAATAAAGTAGGAAGATAATGGGTAAAAGAATACATTAAAATTGTAGAATGACATGTATATGTAGCATTGTAGCATTATCATTAATATTCCCTCTGTTCACGTGGTTTCTTCAGAGGAGTCTAACTTGACATAAAAGTAACCCTGTGAGTGAAGTTACCGATATAATACTATAATACTTTGTTTAAAAATACACCAAACTCAAAGTCCTACGTTGAGCGAGCAGGCTAAAATAAGCTCGATTGGTCTTAAAAGCTGAGAAAGCACGGTGCAAATCATATGGCATCCATCTAGATTTAGCCAAAACATATTCATCTAATAAAAATTTTGAACTCTAGGGTCGTCAATGATGTCAGTTGTCACTAAAGAGTTGTCCGGCTATCTGTCATTGACGACTTCATCAGGTCGTCAGGTTGAAGAGAGGAGAGGTTTGTATTTTTTTTAGCAGCTCTACTTCATAACGGTTTGGAATCCACAAAAGTTATTACATTTGGAGCTTAGGGAGAAGTTCAACGGATGATCGGGAAAAGCGTTTTCTTGTTCGGAGGCATGAAAGTGTTTCTTAGAGGGTGAATTCGAAGGTCAAAAAATGCATAGATCTAAAGACGAGTAGATTTTTATACGTCTCTCGTTGATACGCTTGTTTTAAGTACTCATCAAGTCAAAATGGATGCCATACGTAAAATTTACAACAGGATCGTACCTATACAAATTCTGAATATTCATCTGTATATTATTCCCACGCAAAGTAACTTACAATTTTTTTGGTTCTATGAAAACCTACCTGTGTATTACTTCTTGGCGCTAAAAAAAAATTTCCTCCACCCCACATCGCACGATCTTCGATCACAAACTAGAAAAAAGTAATATGCCCACAGCGCCGCCGCTGGAGGGAGTCTGCCTCTACTGCCACCATTGCTGGCTCCCCAAAATTGTTGCCGCACCCCTGTGCCACTGCTAGGAGGGAGTCTCTCCGCCAGCGAGCCACGCCCCTATGCCGCTGCCTCTCCAGGTCGGCAGCAGTGTGCCGCCACCACGTTGGGAGCTGTCATTACTGCCGGGAACGCTGCACCGCTGATTTGATCTATTCTGGTGGGTTCCCTTCTTGCTTTGCAATTCCATGTGCAGTGACCAGTTCGATGCATTCTTGGAGGTCTTGTCTGATCTGTTCTACTAGTGTTTGATGCATTCGCTGTTCAGCCTTGGAAAAAGGTGTAATACCCACTTCCTACGATTAGGTTTTTGCATCTCATTATGCATACATGTCATCACCCTTGTACCAACCCTTGCATAAACTTAAATGTGAATAAAATATGTTTTATAGAATACGTGCATATCTTATCCTTTGCATCTAATTCTAGCAAACACCAATCAACTTATTTGAATAACCACCATAAACCCCAGGGATATTATGTTCTAAGGTCCAAATAATTTTTGCCCGAGTTTTCGTTTTCTGTTGCACCATTCGGAGGTTTGGCCCGGAACCTCCGGGTGGAACCTCCGGGTTGTCCGGAAATTCCGGGTGGAATTCGGACTAATTTCCGGAGGAGTCCAGAGAGGGTTGGTTTGGTCCTATGGCCGCCGGAGTCTCAGTCCGGAGCCTTCGAGATGAATCACTGGACTGTTCGGAAATCCCGGATGGACTCCGAACCATTTTTCGAGGGAGTCCAGAGAGCATTTGGGGTGATCCCGGTGCAACCGGAGGTCCCATCCGGAGCCTTCGGGATGAACCTCCGGGTGAGCCAGATTCCGGCTGGACTCCGGATTGATTTCCGGGAGAGTCCAGAGAGGGTGAGCGGCCAATTTGTGAAGGCTGGAGGTTCACTCCGGAACCTCCGGGCGGTACGTCTGGGATGCCCAACCCCGGGCTGTTTCTGGATTGTTTTTCAGGTGAGCCAAGCCGTGTCAGGCCTTGGCCGCCACGTCGCCACCGCCGGTTGGGGACGGTGGGCGGTGGCTGCCACCGGCGTCCAGACTGGCCACCCTATTTAAGGCCTCGTTCGGACAGCGCCTCCCTTTTCCTTCCCCTCCCGGCTAGCCCTAGCTCCTCCCCTTTTCTTCTCCCGTCGCCGAAGCTCTTCGCCGCTTTCTTCTCCACCTCCAGCCAGCGCTCCGACGAGCTCCTGCGCCCGCTCGAGTGGCCCTAGGGTCCCATCTGCTAGCCCCCAAGCTCTATCTCCTCCTCCCTAATCTCCCTGCTTCTTCCCCTTTGCAGATCTGTGCTCGAGCTCCTCCACCGCGCCGCGTTCTTTTTCGCGTCCAGTCACCAACTCCGACGAGCTCCCACCGCCACTACGGTCCTTCCCGAGCTCCTTCTTCTTGCTCTCGAGCTCCCCCTTCTCTCCCTTAACCCCCTCCTCTCCCCTACCTTGCAGATCAGTGCCCGAGGACCCCTCCCGACGCCACTCCGGTTGCCGCGGCCTTTCTCCTCGTCGCTAGCCCCGTCCCGGCCTCCTCAGCTCCTTCGGCCTTGCGCATCTCCACCGAGGGTGAGCCCCGAAGCTCTCGCTGCTTCCGTTCATCCCCGCCATGCCCCATAGGCCCTTCGGCCTCCTCCGGCAATGCTCCGGCGAGGAGCGCCGCCTCCCGAGCCCGTCGGCCACTTCATCAGAAAGAGGGAGAGGATGGAGCGACGTGGCAGCTCCACACTGGCTGCCCGAGATCAATTCAGCAGCTGACCGGGTCAAGTTTGACCGGTCAGCACTGACAGGGGGCCCCGCACGTCGGTGTGATAGAGTTAGGTTTGGGTGAAGTTCTCGGGTAGACCTATTATTTTCCTTCTCGCAGAATTAGGTTTAGGGTTTACCCCATTTTCCAATAAACTTCAAAACGTGATAACTTTTGGACCATAGCTCCAAATTGGACAAATTTTACCTTTCTGGAAACCTTGTGAAATTATCTACAATCTGGTCTAGGTAAAATTGCCAAATTTGGAATATAAATCCTGGTCAATTTAAGGTTGAAATAGTTTATCCCTTTTTGTGCGATGCTTTTCAATCAGCCATAACTAGATGATTATAACTCCAATTCAGGCGATTCCAGTTGCATTAAGCCTGTACCTCAGAGCACTTTCATATTATGAACATTTTGGAACCTGACCAACCACTGTGAATAGCAATTTCAGCCCTAACTTACACTCGAATGAAATTGACATGCATATAGTACTAGGTTTATAACTTAATTTCTACCAACCCAAATTAAGAAATTCTTGTTGCAGTAGGTTCCTAACACTCCTAAGTCACGTTGAAAATGCATACCTAGAATTATTCATCACGCATTCATGTTGGACCTTATTATTTCTTTTATCGTTTCTTTTTCCGGTACTTCGTGTTGCTTGCAAAAGAGCTCGAAGGAGGAGACCACCAGGCTCACGATTCCACTCAAGACTCGGAACCTTGCGATCAAGGCAAGTAGAGCTTGTTGCATCTTTACTTTACTATTGTTATGCTTTCCTTGGATATGTGTTGATGTATGGAAAGTTGTTGGGAAGGTAGGGTTGATTACCGGTACCGAACTAGTATGTCAGGATGTGGCGTGTGATCATGTCTAGTCATAGCTGAGAATTAAACTTTGATTTGCCCGAAATTCAACTTGCTTAAGTGAGATGAGAGAGCCGAGGGTGTGCACAATGGGTACGGTTGGTGTTAATTGAAGTGATTGAGGCGACCTAGGAGTAAATAGAGTTTTGTCGCCACACCAACCCTATTTCATCGTGTCATCTCCCTTATCACCGCGGGGACGTTAGCGGGAATCGACACTGGGGTATAGTTGAGGTAAGTCTCCATGCCCCTTGGAGGCTCGCTACCTCCAAGCGGTTATGGACTCACTGTACCTGCGGTGGTCGTATTGCCGGTGACGGACCGAGAGAATAAATTGAAATGATTTTGTAATGAACTTGTCATCAAATAAGGGTGTGGGCTGCCCCAAATAGTTTTGAAAATGGTGACATTCATATTGTGACGTTCGTGCTGGGTCACATGTAAAATCTGAGCTACAAGTTGTACTGAATACTATAATTGTTATCGTCCCGGCTCCGTTGCTTGTGCGTACCAAGTTATTCCTTATGCATCATGTTTATTTGCCGTTGTAGTAAGCATGTGTAGGATATTTAATCAAGCACGAATAAGTCTTGCGAGTACCCTTGTACTCACCTAGGATATTCCTAGAACATTGCAGGTGAGCCAGTGGTCGAGGATTACTTCGATGATGCCTAGTTGCTCAGTTTTTCTTGGTTGGCTATCGACTCGTAGGATTTTGTTGGCTTTTGGGCAGCGGCTGATGCACCGCTATAGGATTTGTCTCTTTATTCCGCTGTTGCAAGTTTATTTCAGATTTGACTAAACTTCCGGTTATCGCCGAATGATGTAATCTTTATAGTTCACAATGTGGACAGCTAGTTGTATTATCGTATCGTAGTGGTTCGTGTGATGATATGCATGCTGTCCAACATATGCCCCCACCTCCCGTCTGTCATGCATGTATGTTGAAATGGGGAGTGTGGTTGGATGCATATGGAGGTACTTGTTATGTTTCGATTCAAGTGAAGTGCAAAGTGAATGTACGGTCCATCGCCAAAGTGAGTCATACGCATTGTGGCGTATGTTTTTAGAATCGTGATCCCTCAATCAGGCCGTGGTGAGTCATACGCATTGTGTCGTATGCATGTCGCACGGGGTGGGGGTGGGCCATAGTCCGTCGCAGGTAGCGGCTATGGTCACCGTCTTCACTTGTTGTGAATTCCTTGAATCGATTTAAAATGCCGGGTCCCTTACAAAGGAAATCCCTGATACACCATGATCTATTGGGTGTTCTGCCCATACATCATCTGACGGATTGATTGTATGATTAGGACTAGAAATTTTCATACATCAATCTAAAACTAATTGACACGCACTACACTCCAAACATTTGATGTTTTGCTCAACCATGTATAACATCGTTAGGGATGTATAGCTAACCATTCTCATTAGTAACCAATACGGATGCATCTTACTAGTAGTAGTACTCTGTTTTTTTGCTAGCATAGTTCCGCTCAGTTTTAATTATCAATACGGATGCATCTTAATACCAGTATGGATGACGGATGAATCTTACTAGCACTGTTACTAGAGCTAGAGTCAGCAAAATGATAAAGCATGAGTGATATATCAGGCCATGATACTTTTAACTTAAGCTCTCTTGTTAAGAAACTTGCCGTGTAGTTCTTTCAGAGTTTTAGGGGTGATTATTGAACCTGAGCTCTAGACATCTAATCGCTGAAATTAGCACTCTTCAGGTGGTGATGTTGCTCAATCAGGGTTGGAATAACAACACGATCGGTGTTCTAAAAAAAATTAATTAAGCATTCTGGTGGATTATCACCCTCTTAAGTACCATGCCAACTATTCTTTTTATTAGCTCTCTAATATCACGATTTGAATCATATCCACATGGCCTCACTGTTGCTATTATCACTTCGTCAATTAAACTTATGGTTATCCCATTGAGTTATCATGCTTGCGGCCGCCATTCATTTGACACTTTTCTTCAAGCAGGTTATTTCAAAGTTGCATGTCTACTTAGTAACAGGTTCACTAGCATGCAAAGCTTTGACGCACACTATTTTGCTGACTTTCTTTTTCTTACCATTCCTATTATGACTTTTTCATGCTATTGTAGGATGGATGTAGAAATGTGGAACATAAATCTGCACTATGAAGATGGAAATCAAGGCCAGAGAGTTCTACAAAAGTCAATGGACAAGGACGTCATCTCCTATTTTGAGTTGGTCGGCTTGATCGAACAAGTTGGATTCCAAGCAATTGACTTCCTGTATTACAAGAGAGTATACCCACATGGCAGGGGCTATCTTGTTCACATCGATAATGACAGTCATGTGAGGGAAATGATATCTGAACATGAGACTAAGAAGAGTGTCCAATTGTATGTGTTCAAGGAGAGAGCCAACATTGATATTGCTCCATCTGACCCTCCAAGTGAGGATAATTCCCTCATTGCTGACTTAGAGGATGGTGGTGTCTTCGAGGAAGGAGTGGTGCTACCTAGGATGAGAAAGCCACAAAGTACATGCAGTCTAAAGCTCAATTACTACTTTGTTTACCAGGAAAACAATAGTTTAGTAATGCATTCCATATTTTGCACCATATTCTAATGATTCTACCTTCTGGTCAACTAATTTGTATCTAACCTCTTAATTAGTGATGCCTGAATTCTTTGCAGGAAAAGTGCGTAGATCAAAAAAGTTGAATGTGACTCAGAGCAGTGCTAAATGCACTAATGGAGACCGCAACACTGGTGAGCTATCTCTGCTACTGGGTGAGCCAATGCTTGAGACACAAATATTGGAAGATAAAGAAGATTGTGTTGAGCATCAAGATAACAACGTCCTGTCAGGTATAACTTAAAATTCCAAACCAAGTAGTTTATATTTTTAGGCTTCTCATAAAGAGAATGATGCAACTACTACCACTTATTGTGCATTAGTTCTTATTGTGTTAAATAAAATAAATATAGATGAACACGAAAAATTATCTCATGGTAGGTAAACCAAGGTGGGCTAGCAGTGATCTATAGCTGATTGGAACATGCTAGAGGGAAAACATTAATTAGTACTATTATAAACTAACTTTACAGGTGATGGTAAGGTGGTCAATAAGCGTGGAAGAACAACATCGCCAGCCGTTTGGAATATGCCATAGGGAGAACGGATAGTTGTAAAATCCAATACTCTTGGCCAGCCTATCGGGGAAGAAGGTGGAGTCTTAGGGAAGTTTTTGGGCACGATAGCTAGACTTGGAGGCTATTGTCCACTTGACAAGAAAGATTGGCGTGATGTCAAGAAGCACGGCGACGCAGAAACAATACTACAGTGCGTACAGGTATTTGGAATGTAACAAGAAAATAAAATAGAGTCTTATCAGCTATCCATGTTATTTTATTTATACATCAGTGCATCTGCTTTAAGTAAAATGCTATCCTAGCTGTTTATCTTCATTCTTTATTTCTTACTTAATTTCAGATAAAGTTCTCGTACCCTGCTAAATGTGACAATTGGATACTGAAAATGACTGGAAGAGATTGGAGAAGATTCAAGGTTAGTTTGAAAAAAGATATGTTTAATGAAAAGAAAAAAAGAAAAGATTTGTATAAGCTTTGTCCAGAAGATGTGGAGAAAGACCAATGGCATGAACTTGTCAAATTTTGGAAGTCCAAAGAAGAAAGGGTAAGCTTTACGTCATTTAAATTAGACTATTTGTGCTGATGTTAAATGATGAACTAACGTTATGATCTTATTATTACAAGCCATAAGTGAGAAGAATAAAACAAGTCATGCAATGGTGAAGACAACCCATACCGCAGGGACAAAGAGTTATGCACGTTGGGCTGAGGACCTGGTGAGTAATCTTGTCTTGTTAAATGCTCCCCTCCATCTTTTTCATCATATCACTTTTACTTCTTGTTTTGCAGCGACAAGAGGACCCTGAAAAGAAACAACTACATAGAGCGAAAGTTTACTTAGCAACTCATAGAAAAAAGACTGAAGATAAAGATGAGCACGTGGTAGGCAATATACATTCGATGTTTTCAAGTTATCAAGTTATTATTCAATCTAACAAGTATAATATGCATAATTCTTCTCTTGTAGGTTGAGTTAGAAAAGCTAATTGATAAACAACCGGAGTTGGCACAAAATGACCAGGAAAAAGTTGCATGGAAAGGTGATGCGTTGCATCAAGTTTTGGGGAATGAAAAACCAGGGCAAGTGCATGGCATGGGTATGCTTCCAATTCCTAAGCAAGTTTATGGTCGGACACCACGTTATCTCAAGAACATCAATATGACAACAAGAAATGGTTCATCATCTGAAGGAGAGATTGAGATTAGGGAGGAAATAACAAAGCTCAAGCAACATATAGAAGAGCAAGCCCAAATTATTCAAGCGTTGAAAAACAAGGATGAAGGCCATGGCAATAACGAGATGGACGGGGTAAAGATTACTTTTTTGGGTAAAATTCAAATGAATATTTTACTAAACACTGTTTAATTTTGTAGGAAAATTTCCAAACAGTAGATAATGGTACATCTCGGCCACTAGTACATGCTAAAAGGAAGGTATCTGTCAATATTTTCAACCATTATTAGTTCTCTTCAAATTCTCTTTATCAATACTTCAATATGCAGAGAGTTCATTGCAACGAACCTGATCCAGTACGCTCATTGATTGAACAAAGAAATATAACATTGGTAAATCTATTTATTTGTATACTTGGACCATTTATGTGCTTCTTACGTCATAATAACTAATGCTTGTGCATTTAAACTGTAGAATAAAGATACTGTCTTACACCAACATGACATGTGCAAGGGTAATGATGCCGTCCTTGTAGGAGAAAAGGTAAGGGCCTTGTAGTTATTCGTGATATAATGATACACTACAATTTATTAATTAGTTGATATATATTGTTATATGATGGAAACAGCATCCTGAGTATGAGGATCACAATCAGTTACTATATCAAGCTGGATCATCATCACCACCACCCATAAAATTTGATTTTAGATAAGAGGTAATTTCTGTGTAGAGAAATCTACTAGTTAGCTAGTGTATTATATCCATGTGACTATGTCTTCGCCATGAGCATTAACATATGTCACATTAATTATTTATTCCATAGGAGCAGCTTAACAACTCCATTAAAACATTGTCCTTTTTCTCTCTTAAACTGTTCATACTCTTTGAAGTAGTTGGGCATAGTACAACAAATGATTAGTGTCATCCAAGTTTTAATATATGATGTTCCAAGGCACACTCAGTTTAGGTACAAGCCACCATACAAAAAGGCTTCTAATTTTAATACTATAGAAAAGACTTTCAGCGCATCACAATTTAAGCACACAATATGTGGGGATGAGATGGAACATTAGACTCTTGTTTATCCTTCTTGACTCCTGGCTCTCTCATACAAATATGTACTATGATCATGTGATCCAAGGCATTGGTTATAGTTATTGATGATATATATCATTATTTTTTACTCGTACGTATGACATGAATGTTTTTTAGTTTATGTATCAACCCTGTACTGATCATCTAATTCAAAGCCACTGCTTCTTAATGTTACATCATGATTAATCATGCATCAAATGGGACAAATAAAATTGTTTTTGATACCTTGGCATTGAAATGGTTCCAATAGAACATCACTATTCAAGCCATGCTGGGTTGACATGTGACTCATAGAGACTAAACAACTAAAAATTTTGGTTCTCCTCCTATGCATCTCATACTTTGTGGCTGCACTCAAGTGCAATTAAATGTCATACTTACATTATTTGCTTTAGTTTGTTGAATAGTGCTTAATGAATATTTTTTTCCACATTTTAATTTTGAGGTGTATAGAATAAACTCTCTTGAGGGTAGAAAAATGATGTTACCCCATGTAAGATTGTGTGTCCAATATTTCTGTTTATAGAAAAAAATTCATTGGGAAATTTAGATGGCAAAATTAGATGTAACAACCATTTTTGTCGTGTCTTTTCATAGATGAGAAAGAACAAGGAGATGGATGACAATTTGAGAAGACCACAGGAATAAGATACTCAAAACAAGACTTTAGGCTATATGCCCTCAAAACAGAGGCATACTCCTTCAATGAAGGTAAAAGAACATAGTGTTCGTATTGGATCTTGCTCACATAATTTATTTATGTTTGTCAATTAATGGTAATGTTGATACCAATACAGGTTGGTACTGTAGTAATACTAAAGTCTTCAACACATCAAAACAAAAGGCGTGTGGCATATGCTACTGTTTTGGGTTATAGATCAAATACATTGGTTGGTGGTATTGAGTTAGGTGGTGAATTTATGCATGTGAGAGTCGATCAATCTATTGTGGAAGATGAGGCCTTGGTAAGAGAACGGGAGAATTGCAAGATGATTGGCGATGCTTTTGCCTCAAGATTAACAATAGCTTGGCCTTCAGCATCCGTACATTCATAATTACTTCATGAATTTTGAGTAATTACACACATATATATATATGTGTACATATATATATAAGATATATTTAATCGCAACTCTGAAGATAAACGTTCTTTTTTAGATTGAGAAGATCAATGGTTGAGTTAGTTTCGGATGCTCTGATTTGTGACGAGATCATGAAGAAAATTATTGCACGACGAATTCATGTACTAATAAATTTTGTTTACATTAATTGATTGAAAATGTAATGTTTTCTTGCAGACTTGTGTTCTCTACGGACAAGTTGTTATAAATGGTACCAAATTATGTGGACAATATTAGAATTTAAATACTTACTTAATGCAATGTGTATGTGTGCTATGCTCATTATAGTCATGATGCTTTCTATTATCATGGTGTCATGCTTATCGTTCTCTATGTTCCCAGAAGTATGAATAAAAAATTTCTAAATTGAATATATTATATTTAGCAAGTTGTTAATCATGTGTTGCAATATTTAGAAAAGATTTCTGCTAACTATGTTACTACAAATAGACAAAGGTGTTACTAGGTTCACAGCCAATCAAAAAAAAATTATGTTACGATATTTGGAAAAAATTGTTACTAACTGTGTTGCTACAACTAAAAAAAACCGATACTAACTATGTTGCTAAAGATATCAAATGGTGTTACCGGACTCTACGGTCATAATTGGCAATCATAAAAAATTGTGTTACAATCTACAGAAAAATATGTTATTAGCCATGTTGCTACAACTAAAAAAATATGTTACTAACTACGTTGCTACAGTTATAAGAGGGTGTTACTAGGCCCTATGGCAACACATATGACTTGTGTTGCTACGTCATAGTTGTAATACCTTTTATTACATATAGGGACAATTACTATGTGCTACAATAGACACATAGTAGTAACACGGGATATAAGAACACATAAAAAATGTGTTACTATAAGCATCAGTAACACCTTTTCTAAACTATAGTAGCACAACTATGTGTTACTAGAGCCTAGTTTTGACGTAGTGAATTTGGTTAAAAGTGTGTCTCTTGACAATGACAGTCAGAGTAGCTCTTCTTATGAGATTGAGCGGTTCGCAAACGCTCTTGGATGATTCAGACTTGATCTTCTTCTTCTTTGATCTTGTTCGATGCAAAGAATTGTCTTTCCCCGGTTTCAAACCAATTGAGTGGGATTCAACACTTTCATGTTGACTCTTTCAGTTTGTCTGCCCGTTTGAGGATAATAATCGGTACTAATGGAAAGATAAGTTCACGTATCTGCTTGAAAGCTTTCCCAAAACCTGGAATTGAACAAACTACCATGATTGGAGATTATCCGTTTGGCAATTTTGTGGAGAGATACTATCGAAGATATATAGAGTTCAGCAAGTTGACTAGCGGTGATTGTCTCTCAGAAAGGTTGAAAGTGTGCCACTTTGGATAGCCGATCAATGACTACAATATGGCATCATTCCCCTTTAGAGTCTTTGGGAGACTGTTGATGAAGTCCATTTCGATCTCATCCCACTTCCATTGATGGATGGGCAAGGGTTGAGGAGTGCTATTTGGTCTTGGGTGTTCATATTGAATTTTCTTATTGTTCATTGCATTCTACCACTAAGATGTGCCTTTTTGAAGTTGTGTATGATTTTATTCCTCATGCACCAATTGATTTGTTATCTTCTCCATCTTCGGAGAAGGTTAATTTTGATGCTAAACAACATGCTAAAATGATATTAAAGATGCATGAGACAACTAATGAATCCTAAGTATAAAATTATTGGTTGCCAATAAAAGAAACATTTTTGGTTGCATTTGAGAAAAAGATAGGTTCCAAAATTTGCAAAAGTCTAAATTGATGCCATGTGTTGATCGACCATTTAAGCATGAGCTACCTGTAGATTTTGGGGTTAGTTCCACATTTAACATTGTAGATTTGGAGCCATATTTGGGTGAGGCAGATGAGTTGTCATCGAGGATGACTTCAATTCAAGAAAGGAAAGATGATAAGGACATCCCTACTATAGTTACGCCCACAGCCCCTACACCTATACAAGATATTACTCCTCAAGTACTTGAAATATGGGCCATTAACTAGAGGTCGTGCGCACGATAACTTAATTATCAAGTAATTTTGTTTCTCAGTAATTCATATAATTTTACTATAAATATGATGCCGCCTAAATCAGATGCTATTTTGTTATTAAGTTTAGCGGGCCTAAGGCCATGTGATCCTTTCTGTTTAAAAGTCTTAGTTCAATGAAATAAGAGATAGAGTTGTCCTTCCTCAAGGCTTGGCTGAACCCCCCTCTCCTCCCTTATATGCTAGCCGACACCCCCTCCCTAATACTTGAGTTTTGTTTAGTTCTAGTTTATGTACGTGCAAACTAAGCCTTCTCCATTGTGTTCAACAACCTTTGGCTGACTACTATCAGAACCCCAAATTTCGTCGAATCTTCATCTATATTTGCAATATTTAGGTTGTTGTTCTCATAATTCTTTCTTTTTTTCAATTGCCTGCAGGGCTTAGAACCTCGTATTCAGGTTGACTGTGCTTCCAGCATCGGCAATAACCTATCGGATTTTATTTAACAATTGCTAAGGCACATCGGCGTCATACGGTGTAGCTGGTCATCAAATTCATCTCCACCTAATTTATCGTATGTTTCTCATCAAAAGGTTGAGACACCCATAGTGCTATGAGAAGAGGCGTACACATTTACCTACATGTATCATTCAACTCATAATGCCATGAAATTAGTGCACTTCACGAGGTGTACTAGCAAAGGATGATTGAACACAACTGTTACAATGCTTTCCACAACCACTTTATTACTATTTCCTACAGTTAATATTTAATTTTAGTTTTGACCCAAATTTGGATTTGAGCTACAAGTATGTTAAAATTTTATCTCAAAAATCTAGGAAAATTCTAGGAGCTCAAGCTTATATATATATATATATATATATATACTTTTGAAGAGATTCCAATGTTGGAAATTACCTCTGCTTAATAGATCTTTGATCTGTCAATTAATTGGGCTTAAGGTTTTTCATGATATTCATAATTCATGTGACATTTCCATTATTTTTTGAGGATCTAAATTCCCCTCAAATATATATTAAGGAAGAAGATGACATGAATTCTAACAATGCACAAACGTTTATGTTACTCATATGACAAAACTGGGGATGTTACGCCCAAGCCCTTCAGTGGCTAGCGCCCACTCCAAACCTAGTGGGAAGGTTGACGCTCACATCATCGATGGTTGACGCCCGTGCTAGATCCAGAGCAAAGGCCGGCACCCGCGTCCTCAATTGTCGCCGTCCACACCAGATCTTGAGCAGAGGCCACTGCTCGCATCCTAGACTGCTGCCTCCTGCTCTAGATCTGGAGCAGAGGCCGTCACTGGCGTCATCGATTGCCACTGCCCACATCCTTGACGGTTGCTTCCCATGCAAGATCGGTTGAGAGGCTGGCCCCTGCGCCCTCGATGGTCGCCAACAAGGGCAATGCTGCCATTTTTTAAACCCTAAATGGGATCATAAACTGTTCTCCACATGAACCGTATGTGATGTCGTGTGGATCATAGGTGGGTAAAGAAACATATATGATGATACTCTCATATTGTAGACACTTCTATTCAGACAGGTCAAAAAACCGTCTAAGATGAAGTTTTTCACCCGTTTGTGATAGCCATGTGTGTAGCACTGAGACTCGTAGCAGAAGTAGAGTCGATGCAGCAGGTTCATGTGGCTGTAGTCATACTAGCCTCGCATCTCCTCATATAGCTCCTCGTGACTATCACAAGTTGCAGATCATTATAGCATTGAAGCCTCGCAACAATGCCTCCAAGATATCCACACATACAAGGAATGATGTATATCAGAGTCCTAGCATCTGCTGCATAGTTTTTTGCAAGGGAGATGTGTTGGCTAGAGTTTCATGAATACCGAATTACTAAGTGTGTCTCGTGCTCCTAAAGCCACTGCCTCTTTCCTTTATATAGATACGCCATAATAGGTCCCTACACTAGAGGCTAATTAGGAGCTCAAGGCCCATTGGAATTCAAATCACATCCAAATTATATTCAATCCTTTAAGCATTTGGCCTTATAAGTTAACGTACAACTCGGCAGGGCCCGAGTACTTTTACTCGACCACTAACTGGTACCGATACCTCGTAGGACATGTTGACTCCTGACTACACGTAAAAATCACATCTAACGAACCTCAACCATAGTATACGTATTTCCTATTGCCTCACAATATTGGTCAAACTCAACCGAGTATGTGCCATCCTTGTTAAGTTAGCTTGACAACTCTTTATCGAGGTTAAACTCTTTGACTGCGGGTAGCATGGTCATACATTTCGAGAGTCACTCTAGATGACTAGAGACATCTCTCCCGTTACATGGAGGGAACAAATCCCATCTTGATGGACCATGCCTTGTAGCATGCTCACGACAAAATGGAAAGCATCATTTATAGCTAGCCAATTATGGATTAGCATTTGTCAACCTTTTAGTGAGTCGTTAGACATCTCGAGTGCATATGACAAGCTCGAGTCTAAGGATATAGCATAAACATTCAACCCAACCCCATGTTCTCGAGCATATGTCCATATTGTTGATTTGATGTCTCTATATTATGACGCATAAAATATAGTCATAAAGTAATATATATGCTACTCTAAACATATGTGTCCTCACCAAAAATTATCATAAATATAAATATATAGGTTTACATACAAGTAATGCATTTGCTAATAAATAATAGTGACCACTACTACAGAACACACAATTACAGTCGGCCCAAAATTGCTATCTCAGCCGGTTTACCTTCCGGTTGTAGAGAAAGGGTGCTAATAATATGAATTATCTCAACTGGTTTCAAAACCGACTGAGATAACAACTTCTCAGCCGGTTAGAACAGAAAACCGACTGAGATATTATACTATCCCAGTCGGTTTCGAACGAAAATCCGACTGAGATAATATCATATCTTAGTCGGTTTTCTGTTCTAACCGACAGAAGAGTAAACTTTTGTAGTAGGTATTTACATGGGAACCGACTGAGATAATAGCATATCTCAGTCGGTTTCCCCTGTTCAACAGGCAATGATAAAGGCTCATCTCAGCTAGTTCCAGGGAAACAACCAGCTGGGATATTCGTTGGTACAGGGCAGGCAGAACCTGAGTTTCTGCATGCCCTGAAACAGAAAATGCAATTTATATTCCCAGATTCCCATAATCCCCAGAACACATTTCACATCCAACTTGAATTCATAATAGAGATTCATATTGACATCATATTTCAATTGACAACTAAACACAAATGAAGGTATATAGAAATTCAATATTTACACCACAACATCCATCACATGTCTTGAGGAATTTGCAACAGATTGAAATGCAAGTGACAACAAAACATCGATCATTTGATTCAAAACAATTGTCTTAGCCGTCAGATCCATTGTAGTAGAACTAGCCTTTTGGATCAATGGCGCTATCAAGAAGGAAACGCACCAAGTTTTCTTGAATCCTGGCTAGATCCGTCTTCGGCAATTCTGTCCGTGCAATAGTACCAACCTGTCGATATGAAGATCATACTGATGCTAGATAGAAGATGATTAAAATAAAATTGAAATGATAATTAGCATACCTCGATAACTGAGAATTTGTGAGCGGAAGCTCGAGACATGAAAAGATTCATGTGATGGCCAACGTAGAAGCCACACAAATGACTAAAATTGGGTTGCTGGTGGCATCTGGTTTCCCTTTGGAAGCATATCCCCTAACAATGTTAGGAGCGACGAGAAGCTCTTATCGGTCCATCCGCTGCTAGCCATCAGTTTTAGCAGTTCCAGAACGCCTGACAACTTTGTGAACTTGCAGTTAGGGTACATTGGTTTCTCCAAGTCTTCCAATAAGCAGATAAATTTCCTGTACTCCCAATCATTCTCACAGTTTTCTTCGACATATCGGATCATCTGATCTAACTCGTTGTCTTCATGCGACGACGTGTCGTCTTGCGACGCGTCCTCTTGTGACGCACATACGTCATCACGTATCTACTCAAGAGGTGTGCTATTGACAGTATCAGCCACGTCGTTGCCTTTATCCATATTTGTCGGACCTTCCTCTACAATCTGATCTTCACCATGGCTAGTCCAACATGCATACCCCTTCATGAATCCTGTCCTGATCAAATGTGCTTGGATCTGTGCAAGGTTTGTGAAGCTCTTCAAATTTTCACAATGACAGCATGGACAGCTGATCCACGTCTCTCCTGTATTCAAACTATACTGTTTGGCTACTTGTAAGAATGCCGAGACGCCTTCGATGTACTCATTGCTAATACGATTCTCAGCGTACATCTACTGTCGATCCATCTATAACAACATGTAAATTTTATTAAATTGAGTAAGAACTATCAAAATATTATGTGCCACAAAATTCTATGAAAATTGCCATAAAATTTGGCAATACCACCCCAACCAACCTATACCAAGTGTACCAAACAATGGACACCTGCATTCAATGCTTAGCTGGCAACTTCGGACAGCATTTATGAATGTTGAATAATATCATCTGAGTCGGTTCTAGCGAAACAACCGTCTGAAAGTTATCTCAGCCGGTTGGGAAAAGGGAACCGGCTATAAAAGTTCACTTATCTCAGCCGGTTTTACTAGTCCAACCAACTATAATACTATCACAGTCGATTTTCACTCTGAACCAGCTGAGGTTAGATATTATCTCAGCCGGTTCATTTTTTCAGTCGGTTTTTTCACACCAACCGACTGAGACTTGAGTTCTTACTGTCGATTTTGCTTGCACCGGCTGAGATCTGGAGTCCAGAAAACCCTGTTTTGTAGTAGTGGATATTATTCAACGAACATAACATATTATCTAATAAATTATGACGTAGGGAAATATGATCATCTATATAATTACACTTAGGGCACGTCTCTAACACATCCAACTTTACAAACTTTGACCCTAGTGGTTTGAGCAATTGATTGGTTTATTGTCACATAAGTTTGTTTCAACGGTACAACGGGGTAGGCACCAAAAAGTATATTTATATTATTGTATACTAACCCGCACGTCTCCACAGGCTAGCAGTCTTGAAACACATAAATAATAGAACCTTTGAATAATATTTATATTTTTATAATTTTGAAGAAATTAAATTATTATTATCCGACAAAATGTATAAACTTCATGTCTTGATGCAAATCCCAATGATGGGCTAACCCTCCCGAACACCAGGAACTACTACATGGTCGCGGCGGCTTAGGAAAGGCGGTTGTAGTAGGCCCTTGACCCCGACTGATCCCCACGCTCACGCTTCCTCCTTTTATTTGTTACACAACCGTCGCCGGCGAGTCCGGTCCTCGGGTTGTGTAGCGGAACGGCGTCGAGGAAGAAGACGACAAGCGCGGTAAAATAAAGGTGGACGAGAGAGACACAAGTGGGAGACAAGAGGGGCTGCTTTATTAGATTGAATAATGTGTACAATACATGAGCCCTCCATCTCTATTTATAGCCTAAACTAGGGTTTGGGATAAGGATCCATTTAAGTGCACATAAGGGAGATTAACCCACCCTCATGGCAGGTGGGCCCCACTCCCGGTGGGGCCACTAGTTTCCCAACACTCCCCCTTGGACACTTATCCCGTATAGCGCATGCCCCAAAAACTCCGAAAAAAAACCCTGTGGGAAAAATACCCGGAGAAAGAGCGCATGGCATACTTCGGTCATGTTGCACGAATTGCCTCATTAAAAACCTTGGTTTGAGAAACTTCTGTAAAACTCATCCAAGGGAAAAAGAGTACAACCCATCTGATTATTCAACCAGATACTCGACCTTCTGGGTCGAGATTTTACCTATGAGTTTGCAAAGATTCTCCCCCTGAACACTGCAACTCCCTAAGTCTCATCATACCTATTCCGCGTACGCACCTTTCAAAGGTCGATGCTGGTAATGACTTAGTGAATAAATCTGCCAGATTTTCACACGACTTAGTATGCAATATTTTTATTTCGTCCATCTTCTGCAATTCATGAGCATAGAAGAACTTGGGGTTGATATGCTTAGTGAGACTGCTCTTCACATAACCCATTTGTACTTGTGCAACACACGCTGCATTATCTTCATAGATAATGGTAGGGGTTTGCACGGTGTTCAACCCACATGACTTCTGTATGTGGTTGACCATCCGGCGAAGCCAAACACACTCCCGTGAAGCTTCATATAGGGCAATGATTTCCGAGTGGTTCGTCGAAGTCGAAACAAGACTTTGCTTAGACGATTTCCATGAGACTGCAGTCCCGCCACATAGGAAAACATACCCTGTTTGTGACTTAGCTGTGTGCGGGTCTGAAAGATACCCAGCGTCGGCATATCCAACCATGGATAAGTCTTGGTTCTTTCTGAAGAACAGACCAAGATCCTTGGTTCCTTGGAGGTAGCGAAATATATCCTTAATGCCTTTCCAATGCCGTTTGGTAGGCTCAGAGCTATATCTTGCTAACAAATTCACGGCGAATGCAATATCCGGCCTCGTGCAATTTGCAAGATACATGAGTGCTCCTATTGCACTCAAGTATGGGAATTCTGGTCCCAGAACTTCCTCCCCCTCTTCCTTAGGTCTAAACGGGTTCTTGTCTTGCTGTAGGGACCGCCCAATCATGGGGACCTTCGAAGGGTATGCCTTCTCGAAGCTAAATCTTTCCAACACTTTCTGAGTGTAAGAAGACTGATGTACTAATATTCCTTCAGGAACATGCTCAAGTTGCAAACCTAAGCAATACTTGGTCTTTCCCAAGTCTTTCATTTCAAATTCTGACTTCAAGTAAGAACTTGCTTCATCAATATCTTCGGGTGTGCCGATGATATTCAGATCATCTACATACACCGAGATTATACAGAATCCATCCTGGGACCTTCGTATAAATACACAAGGGCAATCTTCGTTGCTCGTGTAGCCTTTCTTGCTTAGTATCTCGCTTAAGCGATTATACCACATTCTGCCAGACTGTTTGAGTCCGTATAGTGACTTTCTAAGTTTCACACTATACAGGCTCCGGTTTGCTCTGTCTTGGTTTGGAATGGGAATACCTTCTGGTACTCTCATGTAAATGTCCGAATCCAAGTTTCCATATAGGTATGCTGTTACCACATCCATGAGTTTCATTTCCAGATTCAAATTAACTGCCATTGAGATTAAATATCTAAAGGTAATTCCATCCATGACCGGGGAGTAAGTTTCCTCAAAATTGACTCCAGGTCGTTGAGTGAAACCTTGTGCAACAAGCCTTGCTTTGTACCTGACCACCTCGTTATTCTCATTTCTCTTACGAACAAAGACCCACTTGTGACCTACAGGGTGTATGTGGTGAGGGGTTAGGCTTACGGGCCCAAACACCTCTCTTTTGTTTAGAGATAATAATTCTGCGGTGATTGCCTCTTGCCATTTTTTCCAATCCGATCGTTTCTTACAATCGGCGAGCGATACAGGCTCGGGATCAAGATCAATAATCTTGGCAATCTTATTCGCAAAATAAATATCGACATTGGCTGTTACTCTATTCAGAGATTCCCCTGTTTCTGCATAATTTATGGCCATTTCGTCATGGGGCGCTTCTTCATGCGCTTCCCTTTGCTCATCGCTATTTCCCGCAGCGGGAGCAAGGTCCTTTAGTTTTCCTGCGCCGATGTGTGCGCACACATCTCCGCTAGGTGCTTCCTCCAATGGAAGGTTCAAGTCAGGAACATTTTGTTCTGTACTTGTGCCAGGTCTCAACTGGCTCCCCTTATTCTTTTGGGGTACTTCAGTGGTTTTCCGTGGTAAGTCCTTCTTGTCCTTTTTCGCCGGGCGTCCCCGGGTACTCGGGACACGAGGGGCCGGAGTTCTCGTCCTTTTATTCTGAGGCCTTTGGATGGGAGCGGGTATACCTTCATCATTTCTTGGTATTTCAACCCTCTCCGGTGCATTGCGTGCGGGCACATGCGACTTAGTTACGGATTTTAAATCACTAAAGTGATCCGGCAGGCGATTCGCTAATGCTTGCAAATCAATTATTTTCTGGACCTCTCCATTTGCTTCATTAGTACGCGGGTCATGTGCGTGGATCCCCGTGGCTTGCCACGTAATTTCGCGACATTTTTCATCAAGGGGTTGATTTCCTCCCCCTAATGTCGGGAAATGATCCTCATCAAAAATGCAATCAGCAAAGCGGGCCGTATGGCAATCTCCGGTCATGGGTTCCAAATACCGAATTATGGAGACGGTTTCATAACCGACATAAATCCCAGACTTACGGAGTGGCTCCATTGCTGATCGCTGAGGTGGTGGTATAGGTACATATACCAGGCAACCGAACCTTCTAAGGTGGGAAATTTTCGGTGCCGACCCTTGTGCTAGTTGCATAGGAGAGTGGATGTTATAGGCCGACGGTCTAAAATTAATGAGATTTGCAGCGTGCAGCACTGCGTGTCCCCAACATGTTGTTGGTAAATTACAACTCTGTAATAGCGGTCTGGCAATAAATTTGATTCTTTTAATTAATGCCTCTGCCAAACCATTCTGGGTATGGACATGAGGTACTGAGTGCTCAACGTTAATTCCCATGCCTAGGCAATAATCATCAAATGCTTCTGAAGAAAATTCACCGGCGTTGTCCATTCTAATGGACTTTACTTGATAATCTGGGAATTTATTCTTGATCTGAATTATCTGCGAGATTAGCTTTGCAAAAGCATGGTTTCACGTAGATAATAAAGAGACATGCGACCATTTCGAGGACGCGTCGATGAGCACCATAAAGTACCGAAATGGCCCTGACCGGGGCTGAATAGGACCGCATATGTCCCCTTGAATTCGTTCGAGGAATGCAGGGAGTTCATCCTTCACTTTCAAAGTGGATGGTCGAATAATTAATTTCCCCGTGGCACATGCGGGGCACACGAAATCTTCTGGATTTGGGAAATTCTTCACAGTAATATTATGACCATTAGAGTTGTTAATGACATTTCTCATCATTCTTAGACCGGGGTGGCCAAGCCTATCATGCCATAGGCGGAATAATTCAGAGCTTCGAAAAACAGTTTTAAAGGCAGTGTACACCGGGGATGCTACAATTCTAGTGTAGTAAAGCCCAGTGTCAAATGAAGGAAGTTTTTCTAATACCCTCTTTCCATGTGCGTCGCGCTTAGTGATGAGTAGATATTCTTTACCATTTTCATCATCGGTTTCTACATGGAAACCGTTAGCGCGGATATCCTTAAAACTAAGGAGTGTTCTAGTCGATTCGGGATACAATAATGCCTCTTCTATTGTAAAAATTGTACCCATTGGGAGTATAATTGTGGCTCTTCCGGAGCCTATTATACTAGAACCGCTACCGGCGATTGTCATGATACTGCCCGTACCTTTGCGAATTGACTGGAAATATTTGGTCTCCCTTAGTATGGTATTAGTCGTGCCACTATCCACAAGGCATACTTCCTCCATTTGGCGCCACACGTGTTCTAAAATATTGCATCTAATTAATAACATTGCGAGGAAATAGCAAACATAATTAAACGCATACATATTTCAGAACATCACATGCCATAAATGAATAAATATTGAATAAAGGAATAAATCCTAATATAGTCCAAACACCGATAAAATAAAGTGCATGCTCTCATAGAGCTTACAAAATTTATTCAAGAATTATTTAATGTATCTGAATGACTAAGGCATAAATGAACATAACTTGGTGCGCTTCTGGCACTAGACGGAGTCAGCTATGAAGAAGCTTGAAATCTCCTCATCTATCTGCTCGGGAGTCAGCCGCTCCTCCTCGGCAATCACGGATGCAGCCGCGGTGATGTCGAGAGGCGGGGTGACTACCACCGTCTGAACCGAGATGTCCACCTGCATGGGCGCCACCATATCAAGTGGAGCTATGATCGGTGCTGCGACCGCCGGAGTAGCCTCATCTTGAGCAACGGCAAGGTGTGCCTCACGCTTTCTCTTAGCTTGGTAGGCATCAACCACGTGCTGGGGCTCTTTGCATTGGCGAGACCAATGCCCATGACGGCCACACTTGAAGCAGTCCTGATCCTGCTCACCATATGGCTTGTCATGGATTTTGGCCTTGCCAGTCTTGGGGGGAGCAGCCTTGACCTTGCGGGCCACAAGCATCTTCCCTTTGCCACCTCTTCCCCTCTTTTTCTTGAGAGGAGTGCGCACCTTGTAGCTTGCATTGGCCTCCCTGCCAACACTGCTACTAGGCGCCTGGGAGATGAAGTTCTTTTTGAGAACCTCGTCCTACGCCTCCGCCACTTGGAGTATGTCAATGAGTTCCGCATACTCAGTGAACTGACTCTGGCGGTAAGTGCGTGCCGCCTGCACGGCGTCGGGGTGGAAGGTAGAGAGAGTCTTCTCAATCTTCTGGGCATCTGTGGTAGTCTTGCCACACAGCTGAAGGTTAGTACAAATGCGATGCAGCGCAGAATTGTACTCACCAACCGTCTTGAAGTCTGCAAACCTCAGACGGACCCACTCCTGCTCTGCTTGGGGCAGGATGGTGTATTTCAGCTTCTCGAACCGCTTCTTCAGGGCGATCCACAGGGCAAAGGCACTCCTTTCTGCCATGTACTCATTCTTGAGAGTACTGCAAAGGTGGTGCCGGAGGAAATGAAGTGCCTGATCATTCTCCTCTTGGGTGATGACGGTAATATTCCTAATACCGACACCGATCGCTCCCCGGAGATTTCTAGCTCCGAGAACGATCTCCACATCCGACGCCCAGGTGAGATAGTTGCGGCCATGCTGGGCCAACTCCTCAAATTCCCGGTTCGTTATGCCAGTCATTCTGCATTTCATGCAAAAATTTCCATAAGTTACTGCGGGTAACATTGCATGAAAAGCAAAATAAAGATATAAAAATAAATTCTAACGGTGCTTCAATATTTAAATGATGCCAATATATGAGATATATGAAGATTAAAAGCAATATTCATAATTACAATTAATCTTTAATCAGCAAAACATGTCAATAATGGCATATAATCATCTAAAGCATGTGAAATAGCTGAAGAAATCAAAATCTGATGCAAAATTGAGTTCCCGAGGCCCTTTTATGCTAGAAACAAGTATTTCTGTGAATTCTAGAAATTACAGGGACTTTTACGCAAAATTACAGTACTAGAAAAAAAATGCGTAAATACAGAAAACTTCAGGGGCCTTGGCGCAAAATTCCATGCGCAGGCTGCCCGGGCCGGTCAGACCGCCTACATGGGCCGGTCAGACCGGCCGGCCCGCCACGGCCTGACCGGCTGTCCGTGGTGGGCTTCTTGGCCCGTTTGGCCTGCCGCAGCCCTCGTGGGCCGGCCCATCGCGCTCGCGGGCCGCCGCACTGCCCACGGCCCATACGGGGGGGGTGCGGTGGTTAGGGTTTCCCTAACCACCCGAGCGGCGGCGGCGGCGGGGCCGGTGGCCGACGGCGGCGTGTGGGCGGCGGGAGGCCGAGGCGGGGCCACGGGGCGGCCGGTGGCGCTTGCAGGTGGCGGGGCCGGAGGCCGGCGGCAGGCGCGGGGCGCGCGAGGTGGCGGCCGGCTGCGGGCGGCGCGGCGCGGGGCGGCGGCGGGGCCACGGGCGGCCGGGGGCGGTCGGCACGGCGCAGCGCAGCCGGGGAGCGTGCGGGGGCGTGGCGGCGCGGCGCAACCGGCGGCGGCCGGGGTAGGCCCGTACGGGGGCGGCGCGCGTGTGGGCGGGGCGGCCAGCGGAGCGGTGGCTCGCGGGGCGCGGGGCCGGCGGCCGGGGCGGGCTGCGGCGGCGCTTGCAGACGCACGCGGGGCCGCGGGGGTGGCTGGCGGCGGCCGTGGCTGGCCGGCGGCGGGAGGCCGGCGTACGGCGGCAGGAGGGCCGGCGGCGTGGCGGGCTTGCCCATGCGGAGGCGGCGGCCATGGCCGGCGGCGACCTCGGCTCGGCCGGCGGTTGGCCCATGCGGGGGCGACGCACGATGCCGGTTTCAATCCATTGATGCATATGCGCAGCCAAAAGGAGAGAAAAAAAACAATCTATTAATAGATGCAGTACAAAAACCAATCTGTTAATAGATCTCTTACGACCATGCGTACGGGCACGGATTAATTTCACAGCGGTCAACAATTTCCCATTCCGATTGGATCATGCCATCGACATTGGTCGGCGATTGCTAATCAGCGCGGCGATCCAGGGAATTTCGCTTCAACGAATTCTCATCCAAATACATGAAAAAAAAATGGGAACCCTTTTTCCTGCTCGTCGGTCCCTGCCTCAACCGAGAAAATGAGCCAAGGAATGAAACGGCTCGGCGGAGAGGCTCGTGCTGATAACGTGTTACACAACCGTCGCCGGCGAGTCCGGTCCTCGGGTTGTGTAGCGGAACGGCGTCGAGGAAGAAGACGACAAGCGCGGTAAAATAAAGGTGGACGAGAGAGACACAAGTGGGAGACAAGAGGGGCTGCTTTATTAGATTGAATAACGTGTACAATACATGAGCCCTCCATCTCTATTTATAGCCTAAACTAGGGTTTGAGATAAGGATCCATTTAAGTGCACATAAGGGAGATTAACCCACCCTCATGGCAGGTGGGCCCCACTCCCGGTGGGGCCACTAGTTTCCCAACATTATTGTGTCAATTAGCCGCACGATGTCCGGCTGCACCGCATTCAAGATGACATACCAGAAGCAATTAAAATTATGGAAATACTTTTTCTTAGAAAGGTAAAAGCTTTAGTTATATGCGATGACTAGATGTCTGTCAGGCGATATGAGCATCCGATCGGCCACCTTTTAAGCAGTTCGATGCAGCCACCTTCGATCTCATTCTTTTTCTTCGAGCCCTCTGCATCTCGCGCAGCCAACCCGTATTAGGGCAGTTCCAATACTCCACCATGTATTATATTTAAATTATGTCACCTAAGTAAAAATCTGATGTGACACTCTATTTAGTGAGAAAAGAGAGAGTAACCATATCTTAATCTAAATATGGATCTTAGCATCAAATCCAAGACATCTCATGATTTTTCTCTCACAAAACACATTAAATGAGAGCTCTTTTAGATACAACACTAAGATACAACCCATTGAACAGGTTGTATCTAATGCAATAAGATACAATCTAAGATACAATGCATTGGAAGTGCCCTTATATGCTTCGCCTGCTCCTCTTCCTCGTCTTGCCTCTCTGGGCACGAAGCTCCACGAGTGCAATGGCGCAAGTAGATTCTCCTTCTCTGGCGAGATCTATGGGATGCTTCCCAAAAAATTGGAGACAAGGATGCGCTTCACCATGCGGGTCTGGCCATCCCCAAAGCGGTGGTTATCTTCTCCGATAGAACCATATGTGGGGTGCGCCCGGATTGCAAGAGGCTGCGACGTCGCCTCCCCCCATCAGGGCTCAACGAGGATTGGGTAGAGTCATCTCCTGTAAGGCACAAATTTTGATGGTTGCTATGGCTTAGGCATGCAACATTTTATTGAGCGAGTTCAACAAAATAAATACGCCTATGCAACAAAAAAAATAAAAACCGCGCAAGGAGGATTGCCACCTCGTAGCATTGAAACAAGTTCACACAACATTTATCTTGCACAACTATGACAAAACAAAAGCACTTCTGCAATAAATGCTGAAAATGGAAACTTATGCAACAAAATCACAGAAAGCATTGCAAAAGTTTTTTTTGAACATCTGCAAGAAATCCAACAAAATCACGCAAGCATTGCAGCAGATAAAAAAGTGTGCAAAAAAAGAACTTTATTATCACAACGAGTCAAAAAGACTGTTACAACAAAAAGATTGCACTCATAAAACATTAGTTTTTCACCCAGGATTTTTCATTCCTTATGTCACGACCCCGATTTTCGGAGCCACGAGATATGCCCGCAATTGCCCAGGAGTTTCTCAATTGCGGACGTAGAGCAATTTCATCACCAACACATCAATTGAACAAACAAATATGCTTAGCGGCAATTAAGTTTACAAGGACTGGGGCATCCGAACCTAAAGTTTATATTACAAACAAAATGGACCTATTCCACAGGCACCTCAAGCGCGGATAAGACCTAAAACCCGTAGTCGTCTCCGTCGAAGATTTCCTCGTCAAATGTCTCATCCTCATTAACTTGTGCATCTGAGAGGATTGGTGCAGTAATGAGTACGCGACGTACTCAGCAAGCCAGGTTGGGAATTTATGCCATTAGCTACATGCTCTTGGATTTCAAGAAGGGGTGTTTAGCTCAATATCTGATGGTTGCATAACCCTAATCTCCACCTTAGCGATTAAAATCTCTTCGTTAAAACATCTCAATTACAAAGCGTTGTATTTTAGCAACCCTGCTGGGTCGGCGTCAAGTTCTAAAGTCATTATCAAGTTCTACTTGTGACTTGTATAGAGAATCACCTCTAAACATAGCTTCATTAACCGGAAGCATGGCGTATTCAAATACCTTTTGGTTTAACTCTGCAGAGCGGCTTAGCTTTACCCACATGATACCCGTACCTCTTGGTGTCACTGTAGTCATACACATGCCCTTCGGTGTGTCGACAGAGGTAGGTCAACAATGTTTTTTATCTGCTCTATCTTTTGAAGTTTCTACCCAGGAACACTACGTCACTTGCTCTTCCGGGAGCCGACGGGCCAGTGTCAACTTCGCGATCCGGGAGTCGATGAGTTCCAGTTGTGATTTCCCAATAAATGGCTTATCACCTCATTCGCTTCTGCGGGCCTTCTAGAGAAGTGGAACGGCAAGCTATTTTGTAGTCATTCAGCAGGTAGAGCAGATTTACTAGGCCAGGCTCGACAAGTCGAACATTTGGATGAGCGGTTCTATGTCCATCACTAAGCACAAGGGTTTTAACCTTAACTACCCCAAGTAAGGTAGTCCACCCAATTACCCTTACTCCACGGGATGGGTATGGTTGCACAATCAATACATAAAGGGCCCCATCTTCTCTGTCTCCATCCGTCGGTAATTTCTCTTTAAGAAAACACCTACTCTGAGTTATCAGTATCCCTGAATATTGTCTAGTCTAGCCACTAACGCCGGTGAAAGACATTGATATGACTTATTAGCATTCTAAGGTTATCAAGGTGAATATGGCCTACAAAAATTAACTGGGCTGTGGGGTGGTAGGTATTAACTACACATTCATGTCATTCGAAGATAGCACATATGAAATTAACATGCGAAAAATAGTAACTAGACTAGTAATACAATAAATAGCATGGCATGTGGGTTCAACATGAAAAAGAAGTGTGACTTGCCTACTGCACCGAGGTCGGTCGTATCGAAGTCTTGAGAAAATCCTTGCCCAACGTCAGTTCGTCACTATCGTTTCCTAGTTGCAAAATGATCCAAACACAGAAACATATATAAGTCCGGACTCGACGAATGCGAGCTGGGAGTAAAATGTAAATTAATTTAAAAATAATACTAAAAATAGGTTGTGGGGTAGGAGATCGGAATCGGAGGGTTGAAAGGATGGAAAGAAGGTATAGGACATGGGTTAGGGTTTCGGAGAAAAGTCAGGGTATATGTGAGTTAAGAGGCTTTTGTGGGTGTCAGATGCTAAAAAGTGGGAATTTGGAGGAACGGGGTGGAAAATCGGAACCGTGTCATCGAGACGATCGAAACGGTATGTAATAGTGTTTTTAGGGTTTCAGGCCCAACGGATCGGGCCCAGCCCGCAAAATAATGTTGGGCCCAATAGGGCTCTCGGGTTGGGCTTAAAATAGGCGAGTTAGGGCTAGATATGGGTTGAATAGGGTGTGGGTTTGGGCTTAGGGCCTAACAGAAAAAGGAAAATAAAAGGAAATGAATTTCTAACTAATGGGCTTTGGCCTGCTAGGAAAATAAAATAAAATAAAATGAAAGAAAAAAGGATAGTAGGCCGGGCCGGCCTGTGGTGCTCGGACCGACCCAGAGGAGAGCTGGGCCGGCCTGCCACGGGGAGGAGGCGGCGGCCCAGAACGGGGAAGGCCATGGCCTGCTAGAGAGAGGAGTGGTTGGCGTGTCGGTCGGGAGGGGAAAACAAAGAACGGCGGTGGCCTCTGGCGACGAGCCCCAAATTCATTGCCAGTGAGGCTCGCCGGAATGAATTGATGACTCGGGGAGGTTCTACAGGAGCTGAGGAACTCGTTTTTGTGGAGAAAAGGGAGATAGTCTACGGGCATTAGGGTTGGCAACGGGAAATGCGGCTTGGAATACCTCGCCGGAGTTGGGGTGGTGGTGGTGGAGTTGCCAGACTCGGGGAAGAAGAGAAGGTGCTCAGGGTGGTGCTCTAGGAAGGTGGCGGTGCTCGAGAGCTTGAATGCACGGATAGGGAGGGAGGTTGGGGAAGAAAGGAGCGGGAGCTCGGGTATCTCCGGCTCTTTATAGGGGACGAGGGGGGGCAGTGCGGTGCCGTGCCGAGGGTTAAGCGGCGGCTGAGAGGAGGGGAGGAGGGGCGGGGACGCGTGGAAAGGAGGTCTCGGGAGTTACGTTGTTGCAGAGCCTGAGTTTATCCCGTTACCGGTGACGAGCAGTGGCATGGGCGGCGTCAACAGAACGGTGTCGGGAGGAAGATGATGATGGTGGTGGGCTGGACGGGCCATGTAGGAGGAGCTGGGTTGGGCCGGGGAGAAAGAATTTGGCCCATTAGCTGATTTCGGAATTTTAAAGATTTGAAAATTTTGAGTTTTGTTACATCCTCTCCTCCTTAAAAAACAACCTCATCGTCGAGATTGATCTTACTTTGAAAATAGATGTGGATATTCTTATCGTAGATCTGATTCTCTTTCCCATGTAGCTTCTTGCTCTGTATGATTTCTCCAAAGGACTCGACAAAACTTGATGTTTCGATTCCTTAGCTGTCGTTCTGTTGTTTCCAGGATTCTGACTGGTTCTTCTTGGTATGTCAAGTCATCTTGGAGTTCTATTTCTTCTAAAGCTACCTTTTTCTCTGGTGGTTGTATACATTTTTGGAGTTGAGATATGTGGAACACGTCATGTATTCCCTTGAGTTTTGAAGTTAACTCAAGCTTATAGGCTACTTCTTCGATTCTCTTCAATACCTTGAATGGTCCTATATATCTTGGTGCTAATTTTCCTTTCGTCTGAAGTCGACGCACTGCCTTAAATGGTGTGACCTTGAGGTAAGCGAAGTCTCCTTCTTTGAGACTAAAATCCAGTCGACCTTTATCCGCATACTACTTCTGACGAGTTTGGGCGTTCTTTAGCATTTCTTTGATTATCTTAACATGAGCCTCAGTGTCTTGGACAATCTGTGGGCTGTACAGTTGCTTCTCGCTGATATCAGTCCAGTTTAACGGCGTTCGGCATTCTCTTCCGTACGATGCTTCAAATGGTGACATCCCAATACTCACCTGATAATTGTTGTCATATGAAAATTCTGCGAATGGTAGACATGTATCCCAGGCTGCTCCATATACCAGGGCACATGATCGTAACATGTCTTCAAGTATCTGGTTCACTCTTTCGGTTTGACCTCCAGTCTGTGGGTGATAGGCTGTACTAAAGGCTAAATCCGTTCCCATTTCTTCATGTAGTTTTCCCTAGAAATTTGATGTAAATTGCGATCATCTGTCAGAGACTATCATTTTTGGGACTCCATGTAGGACTATTATTCTGGTTAAGTAAAGCTCTGCTAATATATTTTTACCATAGGTTTGTTTTATCGGCAAGAAATGCGCTACCTTAGTTAATCTATCAACGATAACCCATATGGTATCGTATCTGGCTTGTGTTTTGGGAAGTCCGGTAATAAAATCCATACCGATTTCTTCCCATTTCCATTCTGGCACAGGTAATGGTTGAAGTAATCCTGCGGGTTTCTGATGACTTGCTTTTACTTGTTGGCACACATCACAAAGTGCGATGTACTCGGCTATCTCCCTTTTCATATTGCTCCACCAGAATTTCTTCTTTAGATCTTGGTACATCTTTACACTAGGATGCATGGAAAATTGTGACGAATGTGCTTCTTGTATAATCAACTCTTTCAGTTCCTTCTTATTTGGCACACATAATCGATTCTGGAATCATAGTATTCCCTGATCGTCTATGGAAAAAATTGGTATATCTTTTTCTTATAGTCCAGCTTTGAGTTATTTGTAGATCTTCATCCTTCTCTTGGGCTTCTTTAATCTGTTCCATCAGGGTTGATCATATTTCCAACGTTGCTACGAACCCTTCATTCACAATCTCTAAATTTAGTTTTTGAAAATCCTTCCATAGTTCTGGTTGTTCTTTCCGTATGACTGCTGTGCTATGGTACATCTTTCTACTTAACGCGTTGGCTACTATATTTGCCTTGCCTGGCTTATATTGAACATCTAGGTCGTAGTCTTTTATCAATTCCAGCCATCTGCATTGTCTTAGGTTAAGATCTGGTTGTGTGAAGATATATTTCAAGCTCTTATGATCCGTAAATACTTCACACATATTTCCTAGCAGGTAATGCCTCCAGATCTTTTAAGGTATGCACTACAGTTGCTAATTCCAAATCATGAGTTGGGTAATTTCCTTCATGTGGCCTGAGTTGTCGTGAAGCATAGGCTACTACTTTCCCATCTTGCATTAGTATACATCCTATTCCTTGCTTGGATGCATTACAATATATCTGAAAATCTTTTCTTGTATCAGGTAGCGCGAGTACAGGGGCGGTAGTTAACTTGATCTTCAATTCTTGGAAGCTCTTTTCGCACTTGTCGGTCCACTCAAATGGTTTGTCTTTCTTTAGTAGTTGAGTAAGAGGGCGAGATATCTTTGAAAATCCTTCTATAAATCTTCTGTAGTAACCTGCCAAACCTAAGAAACTTCTAACTTCTGTTATCGTAGTTGGCGGTTTTCATTCTAACACTGCTTTTACTTTCTCCGGATCCACTTTGACTCCTTCGTCCGTGATAATATGACCTAGAAAAGCAATCTCTTTTGTCCAGAACTCACATTTAGAGAACTTGGCATATAACTGATGTTCTCTTAATCTGGTCAACACTAATCTCAAATGTTGCTCACGATCTTTCGGACTGCTAGAGCAGATCAAGATCTCATCTATGAACACTACTACAAATTGGTCTAAAAAGTCCATCATTACTTTGTTCATTAGGTTCATGAAGAATGCCAGGGCATTAATTGGTCAACCCAAATGGTACTACTGTGAACTTGTATAATCCATATCGGGTAGTGAACATCGGTCTTGTGGCCGAATCTTTAGTTGGTGGTATCCTGACCTTAAGTCTATCTTGGAAAATATTTTTGCATCTTTTAGTTGATCAAACAGGTCGTCGATTCGTGGGAGTGGGTATTTATTCTTGATGGTTACGGCATTTAACGCTCGATAATCTACGCACATCCTTAATCCTCCATCTTTCTTTTTGGCGAATAGTGCTGGTGCTGCCCATGGTGAAGTACTAGGTTGAATAAATTTCTTCTCCAACAATTCATCTATTTGTTTCTTGAGCTCTACTAACTCACCTTTTGACATGCGGTAGGGTTGTTTAGTTATGGGTTTGGTTCCGGGTATTAACTCAATTACCAATTTCACTTCTCGATCTGGTGGTTCTCCTGGTAGGTCTTCCAAAAATACATCTAAATATTCCTTTACTATCGGCACTTGAGTTACTCCTTCTGCCGCTAGACTGTATATTTTCTTCTTTTGTTCTTCTAGTAAAGTTCGATTCGTTGCTACCTATACCCATTGGTTATTGGCACCAGTGATGATCACTGTCTTTTTCTCACAATCCATCCTTGCCTTATGTTGGGATAACCAATCCATTCCTAGTATAACATATAATCCTTTCATCTCTAGAAGTAATAGATTTGCTTTGAATTTTACTCCTTGAATTTCTATCTCTATCCCATAGCTCTTATACCGAGCTTTCATCCTAGCCCCAGGTGATTCAATTATATAGGGATCTTCTAAAGGAGATAGTGGTATTTGATTCCTCATAGCAAATCTTAGTCAAAGAAATGAATGTGAAGCTCCGGGATCAAATAGTATTAACGAAGGTCTTGAATTGGTCAAGAACATACCAATTATGACGTCGGTTGTGTCGGTGACTCCTTCCGCAGTGACGTAATTGACACGTCCTTGATTCGCTCTGGATGTTGCCTTTCCTTTGCTGCCCTTTTGGAAATCCTGTCCTCTGTTCTGTCCACTAGAATTCAGCATTCCTTTTCCTTTTGCAGTTGAATTTTGCTGATTTGCTCTATTGGTGTTCTGTTGATTTTTAAACTGAGCTCTTGCAACTTCTGACGGCAGGTTTTTCCTTGGACACATGTTTCTGAGGTGGGTGGGTGTCTCCACAGTGGAAACACACAGTGTTGCTATAGGGACACTCCCTGCGCAGGTGATTATCTCCGCACTTGAAACATCCAAACTGCGCTCATGGTGCTGAGTTCTGCGGTCTGGGTGCAGATGCCCCTTTGTTGTCCCCCAGGAGCTGTAGGGATCCATGTTTTTGCCCTTGGGGCATTACAGTAGTTGCCAAATTATCTAGCCTTCCTTTTCTTGGTTTCCTCTAGGCTGTTTCTCATTGCCTCTGATTTCAATAGACTATCAATCATCATCTGGAAATCTGAGTATACCTGGGAAGAAATATGGTATTTGAGTGACGATTGCAGTCCATGCTCAAATTGTTCCATTTTCTTCTTTTCCGTATTGACATCTTCCTTTGCGTATTTGGCCAGATAATTAAACTGGTGCAGATATTCTAGCACCGATCGATTTCCTTGTTTAAGATCAAGAAACTCTCGTGGCTTAAGTGCGAATATTCCCCGGAGGGATATGCACCTTGCAAAACTCTTCAAAGAATTCCTTTCAAGTGATGTTGTCTTTCTGCTGGTGAGCTTCTTGTAGTTGATCCACCAAGATGAAGTGGGTCCTTGTAGTTGGTGAGACACAAATAAAACCTTCTCTTTATCCGTGCATTGAGTGGTTTCTAATTTCTGCTCCACGTCTCTTAACCAGTCATCTGCATCAAGTGGTTCAGCTGAACTTGAAAAGGTAGGCGGGTGAGTTTGCTGAAAATCACTCCATCTACTTCTTCCACTATTCTACTGCGTTGATGCCGTTCCTGGCGTCGGTGTTGCTAGCTTGGCGGCAATTTATTCCAAAATCTTCGCTTGCATTTCCATCATCCTCGCTTTATTGGCTTCTGCTTGCTGTCTTAAACTTTCCATGGCTGCTAATATTTTTGCTAGATTTGGCATACCTCCAGACTGCTCATTACCACTAGGATTATCATTTCTAGTGCTCTAGTTTCCTGATATTTTGGCTATTTAATTTTACAAAAAGTTTTCTGCATGATTTTTAAAAATGATGTTAGTTGGATGCATCATATTGATAACATTTTTCTTTGAAGTAGGGAAGCAAGGAGATTTATGAAAAAATTTAAATTCATGCTATTTTGAAATTTAGAAGAGAATCATTCATACGAGAAACAAACTAGTTTTATTACATAAACATAGTTCATTATACCTACTGATAGGTTGATAGCGCACACACATTACAACATGTCCACAAGCAACACAAATAGGGAACAACGTCTACTGGTAGGGCTAGGCTCTACCTACACACTAGCGATCTAATAGGTTACATGGATATCTCATATTTTGTACACTAGTCCTTCTTCTTTCGACTTCCTGCCTTACTTGTCATCCGAGGGTGGGTTACTAGCAATGTACCACACTTGTTCCATGGGTTCTTCTTCTTCTTCTTCATCTTCAGCGGTGGGTGGTGCCGTGCTCTGGGCTGGTGCTAGATCGGCTTGTGATGAGGTACCACCTCTCGTGAGTCTATGAGTAAAACGTCGTAGGTAGTCACGAGGTCTCATCACTCGACGCTGCCTTGCTCCAGGACCATGGGATTGGTTGGCACTACAGGGTGGTGGAGGAGCTAGCACATGCACTGGGGTACGTGGTGTCTCACCGCATCAGGATTCTTCTCCATTCTCAACTCGTTGTCTCCTATCCAACTGAGAACGGAGTACTCGGTTATCGTCTAACACTTGAAGTAACTCACCACTAACCTCTAGGAAACTTGTCCGTAGTCCCTCGTACTACACTTCTGTCGAGGCGATGTGGCGCACAGTTTCCATCTCCGTCTCATCGTCATCATCGTCGTTTGGCATGGGTACCGTGATGCCTGAGCCGTCTTCATATTCTTGAGGTATCAGACGGAATTGAGAGTAGAAGAAAATGTCATCATAACAACGATGAAGAAAAAGAACTGCCTTCCTGGCGGCGTCTTGTCTTGCATCGTCTTTGCGCGTCCTGAATCCCTTGAAAGTGTAGTGTTTGCCAGAAAGCTTCAACCTAACCCATCCTTTCCATTGAAAACATCTTCCCTGGAACATTATGTCCTTGGCATGGAAGAATGGGAGGTCTTGGTGTGGCATGTTAAGGTACTCCAACATTCTCCATGATAACACTGCCCAACCACCAAGTTGGCTTGGCTCGGTGTAATACAGATGCACCATCCTATGGAAATTTTTTTTTGAAGTTAGCAGAGACGAGAATGCTTTCTTTTTAAAACAAAGATTTGGGAAAAGTAATCCTAAGAAAGATGAGATAGCAAAGATTAGAAATAGACCGCAATATTACTTATATTTTTCACAATCATTTTTATTTTATAATTAAGTTTTGCAAATACTGTTCCTAAACCATCCTATCCTAAGGTCTTATCCTATAGTCAAGGCTGGCTCTGATACCACTCTGTCACGACCCCGATTTTCGGAGCCACGAGATATGCCCGCAATTGCCCAGGAGTTTCTCAATTGCGGACGTAGAGTAGTTTCATCACCAACACATCGATTGAACAAACAAACTTTATTACAGAACTGAGAAATTATGCTTAGCAGCAGTTAAGTTTACAAGGACTAGGGCATCCGAGCCCAAAGCTTATATTACAAACAAAATGGACCTATTCCACAGGCGCCTCAAGTGCGGATAAGACCTAAAACTCGTAGTCGTCTCCGTCAAAGATTTCCTCGTCAAATGTCTCATCCTCATTAACCTGTGCATCTGAGAGGATTGGTGCAGTAATGAGTACGCAATGTACTCAGCAAGCCATGTTGGGAATTTATGCCATTAGCTACATGCTCTTGGATTTCAAGAAGGGGTGTTTGGCTTAATATCTAATGGTTGCATAACCCTAATCTCCACCTTAGCGATTAAAATATCTTCGTTAAAATGTCTCAATTACAAAGCGTTGTATTTTAGCAACCCTGCTGGGTCGGCGTCAAGTTCTAAAGTCATTATCAAGTTCTACTTGTGACTTGTATAGAGAATCACCTCTAAACATAGCTTCATTAACCGGAAGCACGGCGTATTTGAATACCTTTTGGTTTAACTCTACAGAGCGGCTCAGCTTTACCCACATGATACCCGTACCTCTTGGTGTCACTATAGTCATACACACACCCTTTGGTGTGTCGACAGAGGTAGGTTAACAAGGCTTTTTATCTGCTCTATCTTTGAAGTTTCTCCCGGGAGCCGACAGGCCAGTGTCAACTTCGCGATCCAGGAGTCGGTGAGTTCCAGTTGTGATGACTCGGGGAGGTTCTACAGGAGCTGAGGAACTCATTTTCGTGGAGAAAAGGGAGATAGTCTACAGGCATTAGGGTTGGCAACAGGGAATCCAGCTCGGAATACCTCGCCAGAGCTGTGGGGGTGGTGGTGGAGTTGCCAGACTCGGGGAAGAAGAGAAGGTGCTCGGGGTGGTGCTCCAGGAAGGTTGCGGTGCTCGGGAGCTTGAATGCGTGGATGGGAAGGGAGGTTAGGGTAGAAAGGAGCGGGAGCTCGGGCATCTCCAGCTCTTTATAGGGGACGAGGGAGGGGCGGTGCGGTGCCGAGGGTTAAGCGGCGGCCGAGAGGAGGGGAGGAGGGGCGGGGACGCATGGAAAGGAGGTATATCCCGTTACCAGTGACGAGCGGTGGCACGGGCGGCAGCGACAGAACGGTGTCGAGAATAAGACGATAACGGTGGTGGGTCGAACGGGCCGCGGAGGAGGAGGTGGGTCGGGCCGGGGAGAAGGAATTTGGCCCATTAGCTGATTTTGAAATTTTAAAGATTTGAAAATTTTGAGTTTTGTTACACCTTACCTCGCTCTTCTCTTGATATCCTGAAGCATCAACGTCACCGCATGTGGCCACCATCTAGTGGCCTAGGCAGCAGCACCATTCTAAGCTAGATCTTGGACGCTGCCGCCACAGAGGCCGCATCTCCGGCGAGATTGTTACGATCAAGGAAGACATGGATGCTGCACAACAAGAAACAACTGAAGAAGGAGGGCATGTTTCTGATGGCTCTGAAGAAAGGAACCCTGCTGCTAAACTGAGAAGGTCGAAGCGAGAGACGATGAAGTCCGTTCGATATTCTGGGTCGGAATGGACGAGATGAAGCCACGCTGCAGCTCTTTGAGTGGCGGGGTAACGCTGGACCCGCTTGTAAGCGTGCATGGGTAGCTATTTGAAGGGTTCCCGATGCGCTGGGTAGGCATCGATCGGCAGGACTCTGAACCCAACCACTTTCTGAACCTCTCTGCTCACCTCTCCCATCTGGATTTTCCTATCTGAATCTCCTTGCTGAACCCCAGATTGTATCCCCTACACTGTGCTCGTGAGTTAATCAAGTATTGGTCTGTAACATCTTGGTATCAGAGCCTTGCTTCGATCAATCTGGAGCTTCCGATCCACGCCACACGCAAGATGACGAAGGCGCTAACCACCGACGAGAACGTGCTCCTAATCCTAGAGAAACTCTCCAAGCTCGACGCCATGGAGACCCGCCTCACCAAGCTGGACGTCATCGAGGAGGATTCGAAGGCACTGGCGTTCGATGTGAAGGGGATCTGCACCGATCTCAGCATCTGGAGGCCCGTCGTCGACAAGCAGGTTGCGGAACTGCAGATCGCGGTGGATGATCTGCAAGGGCGCCTCTGGCAAGTGTGCCCGCCGCCGGCACCAACCAATCGTACTACCCCGACTGCGACCGACGCCATCAAGCTGGGCACGGCCACCGCATCAAGGCAGCCACCGCTCCTTCCTCATCCTGCGTCGGTGCTGCAACCACCGCCGCAGGGGGCGGACATGCAGGCCAAATTGGGCAAGGCAAGGAAATCAACACCGGGGGGTCGTTCTCTGGGGTGAATCTCACCCTGGAAACACCTCCGGTCAAGGGTACGCAATTCGTCGCCTGGCCTTATCAGTCTCCTTCACTTATGCACGACTTTGTTTCGGCTTGTTCGGGATCGAGTTCTCAGATGATAGGTGTAGGGGGAAACGTTTTGCCACGAGTCGAATTTCCAGTTTTCGATGGGGATAATCCGAAATGGTGGAAGAAAAATTGTGAGAAATACTTCACCATGTTCGGAACCCATACTTCAAATTGGAAGGATCTGGCTATGATGCATTTCACTGGCCCAGCCACTCTGTGGGTTCAGTCTGTTGAGCATAAGATAGGAAAGTACACTTGGGACAAGTTCAGTGAATTAGTGTGCAATAGGTTTGGGAAACAACAATATCAAGCTCTCATCCGTAGGCTAAAACATGTGAAACAAACTGCTTCAGTTCAGGAATATATAGAGTCCTTCAATAACTTGATGCATCAGATGTTAGCACATAACCCCACGATAGACCATGAAATTTTTACCACTTCGTTTATTGATGGGCTCCGGGATGAAATTCGTACTGTAGTTATCATCCAAAGACCACCCGACTTGGATACTGCTGGGACTTTGGCATTGTTGCAGAAAGAGGTCCTGGAGAGCATGCCGCGCAAGGAAGGCAGGCGTCCTGAATCCACTTCATGGAGCAAGCCGGCTTACATGAGAAATGCTGTACCACTGCCTCTACCTCCTACTCTCAAGCCTGTTACTGTAGCAACATCGAAAGATAGGCGCGGTACAGATGCAGCCCGAACTAATACCGTCAATACAGGAGGGGGAAAGCTTGGGGCCCTCAGAGCATACCGACGGGCTCGAGGTCTCTGTTATACTTGTGGTGAAAAATGGAATCCCTAACATAAATGTGCTCAAAATGTCTAGCTTCATATTGTGGAAGAGTTGTTGGATATGTTACAAAACTCTGAACCAGAGCATGACATGTGCAATGAGTGGGAACAAAATGAAGGACATGAGGAATTACTGTCTCTCTCTCGGCAAGCTGTACAGGGAACTGATGGAGTTCAGACAGTGAGATTGCATGGGAAGATTCAGCAGTACAGGGTGCTAGTCCTTATTGACTCGGGCAGTTCGGCTAGTTTTGTCAGGGCATCTTTGGCCAGCAAACTCAAGGGTGCAGTACCACTTGCACAACCTGTGAAAGTCAGGATAGCTGATGGGGGCATTTTAAAAGGCACAATGCATTTCCCAAATTGTCCATGGTGGAGTCAAGGTGTGGCATTTGAAACAACTCTGAAGGTTATTCCCTTGGAATGTTATGACATCATTTTAGGGATGGATTGGCTCATGGAGCACAGCCCCATGAATGTTGATTGGGTTAACAAGTGTCTCTCCTTCCAGTATAGATGTAAATGGGTCACCCTGAGAGGCATTCAACCTGATACCACCCAGTGTACTGCTATCACTGAGAGAGAATTTGATACTCTGTATGGTATGCAAGAAGTGGATCATTGTCTCTATGTGTGCTCAATAGAAGACAGTCCTACATCTCAGTGCCCGGCTGAAATGCAACCTCTTATCAACAAATACCATGAATTGTTTGCGGAGCCAAAAGGGTTACCACCTGCACGTCCTTTTGATCATGCTATTCCCTTGCTGCCAGGGGCACAACCTGTTAGTGTCCGACCTTACCGATATAACCCAGAGCAGAAAAATGAAATTGAAAAACAGATCGCAGAGCTCTTGAAGAATGGGGTAATCAAGCCTAGCTCTAGCCCATTTTCTTCTCCCGTGATTCTGGTAGCCAAGAAGGATTTGACATGGCGTTTGTGTGTGGATTACCGTCACCTCAATGCCATCACGGTAAAAAATCGATACCCCATTCCAATCATAGATGAGTTATTGGATGAGTTGGCAGGCTCCAAATTCTTCACTAACCTAGATCTTTGCTCGGGCTACCATCAGATTCGCATGAAAGAATCAGATGAACACAAAACGGCCTTTCAAACACATAATGGTCATTATGAATACAAGGTCTTACCCTATGGTCTGACAGGGGCCCCAGCTACCTTTCAGGGTGTCATGAACAGTATTCTATCACCATATCTGAGGGTGAGTGTACTTGTGTTCATCGATGGTCCATCTTGGGCAGAGCATCTGGTGCATGTGGAACAAGTATTTCAGATTTTACAGCAGCACCAGCTAAAGGTGAAACTGTCCAAATGTAAATTCGGGCAACAGAGGTTAGCCTTCTTAGGGCATGTGATTAGCTCTGAAGGAGTGTCCACTGATGAAACAAAAATAACTACTATCAGGAACTGGCCTACTCCTCAGAATGCTAAAGATGTCAGAAGCTTCTTGGGGCTAGCAGGGTACTACAGGAAATTCGTGAGGCATTTTGGGGTCATGAGTAGATCATTGACAGACTTGCTCAAAAAGGGGACAGTGTTTGTATGGACTCATGATACAGAAGCATCATTCCAAGCACTTAAGCAAGCCCTTATATCAGCTCCTGTGTTGGCTCTTCCAACTTTTAAGGAGCAATTTGTAATAGAAACAGATGCAAGTGATAAAGGAGTGGGGGCAGTTTTAATGCAAAAAGGACATCCTCTAGCTTTCTTGAGTAAGGCTCTAGGACCCAAGAATAGAGGGTTGTCCACCTATGAAAAAGAATGCATTGCCATTCTGATGGCCATTGACCATTGGAGACCTTACCTGCAACATGGGGAATTTTTGATTTATACGGATCAGCAAAGCCTAGTGCATCTGAATGACCAACGGCTATCTACCCCATGGCAACATAGAGCTTTCACCAAACTGTTGGGGCTGCAATACAAGATAGTGTACAAGAAAGGTGCAGACAATAGAGTGGCAGACGCACTCTCCAGGCGTGCACAATCTTCAGATACAGAATTATTTCATATGTCAGTGTGTACCCCATCTTGGCTCAATGAAGTAACTGCTGGATATCTTTTGAACCCAGAAGCTCAACAACTATTGGCCAGTCTTGCTGCTGGTGCAACCAAAGAACATTACACTTTAGTAAATGGTGTAATCAGGCACAAGGGAAGGATTTGGTTGGGAGAGAACCCCACGCTGCAACAGAAAATCATGGAATCACTACATGATAGTGCAATTGGCGGCCACTCAGGCTTTCCTGTGACTTATCACCGCATCAAAATGTTGTTCTCATGGCCTCACATGAAACAACACATCAAAGACTATGTCGCCACTTGTCCTATCTGTCAACAAGCAAAGCCAGAGCGTGTCAAAAACCCCGGGCTGTTGGAACCATTAGCCATTCCACCACAAGCTTGGCACACAGTAACGATGGACTTCATCGAAGGCTTGCCACGATCATCCGGTTACAATTCCATTCTCGTGGTAGTCGACAAATTCTCCAAGTATGCCCATTTCGTTCCTTTGGCTCACCCTTATACTGCGGCAGGAGTAGCTAAAGCATACATGAATAATGTATATAAACTCCACGGAATGCCCAAGGAAGTGGTCTCGGATCGTGACAGAATCTTTACCAGCACCTTCTGGCGAGAATTACTTCGCTTGTCTGACACAAAGATGTCCATGAGTACACCATATCATCCAGCTTCAGATGGCCAAACTGAGCGCGTCAACCAATGCATTGAGACTTATTTGAGATGCTTTGTGCATACTTGTCCTCACAAATGGTCAGATTGGCTCTCCCTCTCAGAGTTCTGGTACAATACCTGTAAACATGACACTCTGCAGAAGTCTCCCTTCGAAGTGCTGTATGGACATCAACCTAGACATTTGGGAATTGATGTGATGCAAGCATGTGAACCACCTGAACTATTGGACTGGGTGAATGAAAGAGATGAGATGAGAGCAGCTCTGCATCATCATTTGCAACAAGCTTGATTACGCATGAAACACCAAGCTGATAAAAAAAGAACAGAAAGGGTGTTTCAAGTCAGAGACTGGGTTTATCTGAAATTACAGCCATACGTGCAGAAATCAGTGGTTACCCGAGCTAATCAGAAACTCTCTTTTAAGTTCTTTGGACCATACCGTATTCTACGAAAAATTGGATCAGTGGCATATGAACTTGAATTGCCTCCCACATCAACCATTCATCCTGTCATTCATGTCTCACAGCTGAAGCAAGCTCTGGGAGCAGAGGACACGATCGTGCCGAACCTGCCTCCATCTCATATCGCCGACTCACAACCTGAAGCTATTCTACAACAACGTGTCTATCGCCAGGGTTTCCGTCAGGTACCGCAAATATTGGTGCGTTGGACAGGGCGATCAGATGATCTGGCAACTTGGGAAAATGAGCAGGCGCTGCGAATTCGTTTCCCATGAGCACCGGCTTGGGGGCAAGCCGCTTTTCAAGGGGGGAGGAATGTTACGATCAAGGAAGACATGGATGCTGCACAACAAGAAACAATTGAAGAAGGAGGGCATGTTTCTGATGGCTCCGAAGAAAGGAACCCTGCTGCTAAACTGAGAAGGTCGAAGCGAGAGACGATGAAGTCCGTTCGATATTCTAGGTCGGAATGGACGAGATGAAGCCACGCTGCAGCTCTTCGAGTGGCGGGGTAACGCTGGACCCGCTTGTAAGCGTGCGTGGGTAGCTATTTGAAGGGTTCCCGATGCGCTGGGTAGGCATCGATCGGCAGGACTCTGAACCCAACCACTTTCTGAACCTCTCTGCTCACCTCTCCCATCTGGATTTTCCTATCTGAATCTCCTTGCTGAACCCCAGATTGTATCCCCTACACTGTGCTCGTGAGTTAATCAAGTATTGGTCTGTAACAGAGATCTTCCGCCTTCCGCCGGATCTGAGCACCGTAGGTGAGAGGACAGCAAGCACGCAGGAACAGGCGCGCAGCAGGGAAGGCACGAGGAGATGACGGCGAGGGAAAGGAATGTAAAAGCAGATGAGCATGCGAGAGTGCGAGCATTAGGTGCGAGAGCATTAAGTGCTCCACTCGGGAGCACTCCGTGACGGAGGCACATTTGCTTACAAAAGGAACAAGAATGTGTGGTGGATGGGTGGAACACGTCTTGAATGGTTGACGCGTTCGATGAGAGTCAGGTGTAGGACGGTCAAGAAGGAGCTTTTTCCTTGGTTATATAGCGAGGCAATAGACTCTTCACTAAGTGATTATCATTTAAGACATGTAATTGTGTTCCTTGCCCACCATAAGTCAAAAGAGCACTCGTAGGAGCCTTTTCCTTGGTTATATAGCGAGGCAATAGACTCTTCACTAAGTGATTATTATTTAAGACATGTAATTGTGTTCCTTGCCCACCATAAGTCAAAAGAGCACTCGTTCCTTCAGTTAGTTATTGTTTAGACAGTGTACGCGTATATTTGTTTCTCTAGTTATGTTACAGCGTGACAACTTGAGGTTGTATGGACGTCTTAAATAGGGTGATATCAGTTTTCTCTTAGAGGTGACACATAAATAAATTGTTGACTTAAAATAGAGAGAAAAAGGAGAGAGAACTACATCATTCCTTCGTGAAGTGAATGGTAAAGAAGGTCTTACGCGCTAAAATCAAATGATACAAGAGATAAATCTTCACTATCTATAAAATTTGAGTTGGTGGCTATGGTAATGGTGGTATCACACCCTCCCCTAACCAACTCTCCAGCTCTCAACAAATTTTGCTAAACAAACTCCAATCTTTACGTAACTCTCAACAAACTCTGCTAAACATACTCTAATTTTTACGTTCTAAGTTAGTTTTTTACTCTGCTGAAATTTATTATCTTATTAAACAACATAATCCAATCTTTACGTTCTGAGTTAGCTGGCTTGATGATGCTGTTCCTTCCCCCACACATGTACGTAAATTTTATTATATGTATACATGTGTATTGTACGAGCACTCTATTATTAGATCGTTGTAAGGCAAAACAGTAAATTTTGTTATGTACTTATGATTTTGGTCAGAACATGAGATGTTGTTCTACTATTTGAGATTCTGTTGCAACACATGGACACCCTGCTAGTATATTAAATACAAGAGAAAATATGAATAAATACAAGAGAATATTGCTTTCTCTATTATTGAAGATGCCCTAAAGCATCAATCCATGACACAAGAGTACTTTACCTTTTTGTGAGGGACACAAACTCGTCGGATATACAATCTTCCATGGTTAATGAGAAAATCCGGAAGTCAGGACTGAGCCATCTGATAGACATATTTAACAAATTTTGAGTTCGCCCTTCGTTTAAGCCTAGCCGCAAAATAATGTTCAAACAGTTCAAATAAGTTGGATGATGTGTCGGAACATGGGACTTTTTTCTTCAGATTAATGTGAGAATTAAGAATTAAGATATACTTAATCATGTACGTGAGATTTAAGTCATACTTAATTCATCTGATATGGCACTGCCTATAGTTGTTATTCAAAAGAAGCTGTCCGCCGAGAGGGAGGTCAGGGAGTTCGGGTATGTGAAATATGTAATACCAGCTCGACGCCAAGATACGAGCATGAGTGCAGGTATATATGCTTCCTTGCCGAAGGGGTTCACATGCCAGGACGGGCAAGGAAGAGGGGTACAAGTTTCAAGCCCAGTGCATGCGCAATTTTCTCCCAAGACTTGCATCAGCAGAGGTGATACCCATGTTCGGGACACCATGTAGTCATAGTCTAAAGGAAATTGCTACGGTGAGTATTAAATATGGAGTACTAGTTGGGCCTGCCAAATCAATTGATGTCTATGCATGTACGTCCGGTAGAGGTTGGAGTTTCAGAATAAACACGATGCTTTTAAGATAGATATCTGTATCAGAGTTTTGGAAAGCTGTATAAATATTTTTAAGTTTTCGGAAAAGCTTTGAAAACCTTTATTGATGTGAGTTCCTTCCATACGTAGGAGATTACCTGCTAAATCTATATGGTTCGTCCACGTTACTTTTTTGGTTTAAGGGATTGGCATGTTATTCCTACCACGTTTACGCATATTATTGTAAACCGACGATTATCTCTACTATTGAAGAAGGAATGTCATGAAAGATCGGACCGCAACAATAGATTCTATCTCACCTTAAAGTTTGATCCATATCATCATCACGTATCATTAATAAATGCAAAAAAAATCCAAATTTAACTTACGCTTCAAGCGGCGGAAGGGAAAGGAGCCGCGAAGGCAGTGAAGCATCGCCTATGGTGACCAAGTAGGTTATGTTTCTGCTGCGTGCGTCGATACCTCTCGGTCTTAAGCATGCGCTTGTTCTGGTATTGCCTCTTGTGCTGAGCAATATGGGCTCGTGGGTTGGCGTTGGAGGGAGCCTTGAGTCACACCGAGCAGCGAGCCAAACAAACTGATCAAGGTGTTGGCAGCTGACTAGGGCTAAGCTCTTTCACGAACATGGTGGTGAGGCAGGTTTAGCTTGGCTTGTTATTATCCGAGCAGAGCTGAGTCTGTTTCAAGTCTGACTGGCCTTTTTTCTTCAGAACCAGAGGGCTAAAGTAAAATATTTATTAGAGGACGATAGCAACACAAAGTATTTTCACCTCATTGTCGATGATCGGTATAGTAGACAGCATATGTTTCAATTAGAACACGAGGAGAGGATTATTCCTAGTGAGCCTACCGTTAAAAAATACATTACTCGATATTACAAAAGTCTGTTTGGCATGCATATTACAATTTTTCTATGGATGAAACCATGTTGAATGATATCCTTCATGTTTCTGAGGAGGAAAATAATATTCCAACAGTCGATTTTACTAAAAAGGAAGTTAAAGATGTGGTCTTCGTGATGGAACACAATAAGGTTCCTGGTCCTGACACTAGTACAGAAAATGATATCCGAGGCGGTCAAAATAGCACATCCGAGGCGGTTATAGCACCCGCTTCGACGGAGTGGTTGCGGATATGGGGGCATATATCGGAGGCGGTTATGCAAACGCCTCGGATAAGAGCTCATCCGAGGCGGTTAAAACTCATTAACCGCCTCGGATAAGGGCATATCGGAGGCGGTTACGTTTTCATAAGCGCCTCGGATAATGTATTATTAGAGGCGCTCAGAATAATACAATCGCCTCCGATATACACATATCCGAGGCGGTTAGGTAAAGATAACCGCCTCCTATATTCTCTTATCTGAGGCGTTTAGGTAAAGATAACTGCCTCGTATATTCTCTTATCTGAGGTGTTTTGGTAAAGGTAACCGCCTCCTATATTCTCTTATCTGAGGCGTTTAGTTAAAGATAACCACCTCCGATATGTTGTTCACCAGGCATTATTTTCCCTGATTTACTAGCATCCCTGAAAAAACAAGTAGATATATATATATACATCAAAATCACAGCAGGCACAACCAGCACAGCACACTTCAAACATTCATTCATTCTCAGATCGACCACAAAACATTACATGTAAACATTCACATACATACGCATACGAATTAATAAATATTACAAAAGTTGTTCACTTGAGTCATATCCTCAATTCACAGCCAGGATATTGATCAAATTAAACAAAACTAGACCTCTCTTCAATTGTTCACACGAATAGAACCACGCGCCGAAGCCTCCATACACCATATCTGTTGATAAAGAAGCATCATATGTAATAAAGTGACGTTAGCAGTGAGAGAAAAAATGAACAACACGACGTTTAAGAACATCAAGTGCACTTATCATTCGAAACCACCTATTGGACAGATAATTACAAAGTTTGATTGTAGAAGTTAATGAAGTAACTAATGACCTAAGTAGAAACCTACGTAATCATCTAACTAATCTCAATCCTAAGTTCCTAGCTTGTTGCCGGGGAACCGAAGCGTCCTTTGGCACTAATGACATCGTTGTTCAGGAAGCCGGCGATGTGCGACCGGACCTGGCTGAGGTCCATATCTTCCAACATCTTGATTTGCATGGTTTTCGTCGCTTCCTGAAAACATGAGTCTTACGCTCAGGGCGAATAGAACGACTAAACACTCGACATTAGCAGTGGCGCTGGTTTCTTACCGGTAGAACCGCGTACTTTGGGTTGCTGAAAAGGGCTAGCATGTGGAAACACACGTAATACCCACAGAGGTCGGTCCCTTCAGGTTGTTGCCGGCACTACAAAAGGGATATCGATTAGGTATAGAGGGCAGAATTATGATGGCATTAGTTCTAGGAGTCAAGGACATTACGGAATACCTTAAACTTGCAATCATGGCTTAACTTGACGGCCACTCCGCCCTTGACCTTGTGCCTCCCCCCGTGTTTGATGTATGTGTCAAATGCTCTAGGTGATTAAAAACAATTAGCATCGAACTATCTCTTCCTTTGTGAAGAAGAAAGAATAGGCATGGACTAAGTCGAACGTTTTGATACTTACTCGTCGAGTACAGTCATGATGTCCACGTACACTTGCTTGCGCGAGTCCATGCTGCGCCTCATGGAATCAAGGTAATATACCTTACTCCAGTTCGGCACGATCACGACGAGGATCCAATGGCCGCTGCTTGTACGATACGAAATTATTACATGTTTAGCCGTCGAACCATAAGAATTTGCGCAGGATGTGGCTTACCCGATGTTATAGGCAACCTGGATCTGATCTCGTGCGGAGTACTCATGGAGTAAATGCACGACATAATCCCGCACCATGTCCCTATTTTGCGCGAGACAATATGCGGAGCTCAAATGTGGGTCGCCGAACCCCACGGAGTTGTGCATCCTTCTTCTTACGCTGAGCTCAATCATGTACCTGAGTACAGGAGAATAAGGAGTTACATTGCAGGCATTTAGGAGTGACAAAACAAAACGGTGATGTGCTGTAAGGACTTACAGCGAGAAGCATCTCATGAGACTGGCGTCCAGCTCACGGAAGTGCATCATGTTGAAGATGTCCGAGAAATCCACGGGAAACATATATCCGTGGCGGTGCCTGAAGTGCTCCTCCTTGAAGAAAACCACGAGGCCGAGTCTTGTATCTGGGAACGGCCTGCGCGACATCTCGAGGTAATGATTATGGAGCTGCCGGCCCGCTACGCCCAAGTTCACGTCATCGTCCACCATAGGTTCTCCAGGCACGTACTGGTGAGCCAGCTCCGCTAGAGGATATTCAACATCAGAAGCATGTTTTGAAGCAGACTTCTTGGATTCGTAGACTTTCAGCTTGGACGTCGCCCCGTGACTCTTCGTTCGACTCCGGCGTGCCTGTGAGGTCTGCGTTGCTGGTAGTGCCGGGAGCTGAGGGGGGAGCGAATGATGAGTACTAGCCTCCACATCTTGCACTGTCGGGACTGGCTGAGGAAGGACGAGCTCCGTCGAAACCTTGGGCGGAGATGGAGCAAGCACCGGTGAAAACCTCAGCATCCCTTGATCCGCCGGAGATGGAGGAACGGAAGGTGCGCTCGGTGCTGATTCGAGGACTACGTCCTTCTTCGGCCACTGGACGAACAACCCGACCGCGTCGCTTAATGTCTGCAGCTCATCAGATTCTCCCGTAGCCGGCAAAGGACAGCAAGCGAAAGTCGGGTTGATTGACTCAACCTGCACTCGCGCGAAGCCTGCCGCCAAGGGGACACCGTGTAGCACCGTTCCAGGAGGAGATGGCCAGACCTGACCGTACGCGGCGTCCATCGAGAAGTTCGTCGTAGTGAACTGTATCTGCAGCTTGCACCTCGTCGCACCCCCAATCTGGTCGATAGGAGAACAATCATCCGCACCAGATGCACAGCTACTGCGGCGGGCACCCGGGCTAATTGCGACCGGCGCCCTGTCTTGCAGGTACTGTGCTGATAGCCTCTCCTCCATTGCCCTCATTCTCTCCTCGAACCGCGCCTCAAGCGACGATTGAATCTCTGCTTTCATCTGCTCGGCTCTAGCTCTCTTCCGCTGCCGACGTGCCTCCTGCGTGTCCCCGGTGAAGGATTTGCTCCACGTTGCCAGGTTTCCGAGACCCCTGGTGCGTCCATAGGGCTCCCTGGTGCCGATGGCCTCGGAGAGTATGTCTTTCTCCCGACTTGGCACAAACGAGCCTTGAGATGCCTGCTCGTTCAGCCCCACCATTCTCTGATATACCTGCTCGTCTTCAGGGTTTCTCCATACGCGTTGCCCACCTTGATCCACCTTGGTCCTCGCTCTGCACCAGTCTCGGACTCGGTTGTCGCCGAAACCCGAGAACGCCGGCTGCTGACCGTGCTTCTTCGCTTCCGCGTCCTCCTTTGCCCACTTCTTCTTCGCACCGACGTACCCTAAGGTGCCGAGCAAATGCGGGTGCTTGTTTCTGCTGGCTAGCTCTTTCCCCTTCTGGCTTTCTGTCCGGAATTCTTCGGACGACTTCAAGGCGCAGAACTCCGCCCAATCTTCTTCGGAGACATCAGGGTATGCCTGGCAAGGCGACTTCTCTTGATTGAGATAGTCCCTCACCAGTCTGTGCTTGAAGTTCCTCCAGCACTTCCCAGCCGTCAGTATTGTCGCTCGGAAGAACTCGGCCTCGACCTCTTCCGGGTACATGAAGGAGCCCTTCACTTCGTCAAAGAGGGACCTCCGCTCCTCCCGTGCCAGCTCACCCCAGTCCGCGAGGGTGATCCTAACCCTAGAACGGGCGACCACCCCGCATAATGTCCGCCACTTCTTCCGGGTTTCTTCTGGTTCAGGCACTCCGGTCACCGGATCCAGGCTCTGAACTACCCATCTGCCCTTCGGCCTCCCCGATGGCTTCCTTGGTTTGCGAGATCCCTTTCCTGACGATGTCGAAGGTCTTGGCGACCCCGACGGCGATATCGTAGGGGAGGGCGGCGGAGAGCTCATCTCGATCGTATTAAGACTAAGTAAACAAGTTTTAGTATCAAGTTAGACTAAGTAAACAAGTTTTAGTGGTACATGCATGAGGTAATATATGATATATATATATATTTTTTATTTACTTCCCTAGATGAGGTATTCAAGGACATTCAACTGCTAATTAGATCAGTTCTTGATGGCTATAATGGCTATAATGTTTGGCTGTAAGGAGATACAATCATGTACCAGATGGTAAGGTTCTAGAAGACTTTATTTTTGTTCAATAAGCAATCGTTGTGATCATGAACTGTGTTGTCACATTCCAGATACATAGATCATATCAGAAACTATAGGTGGTATATGCATGAACCTTAGAAATACCATTTATGAAGAAACTACAGAATGGGAGATATTACTTAATGGACCTAAATGCTTTCCTCTCAGAAGAATGCATGCCCTGACAACACAAAGCATCTATTTTTATAAGATTACAGGTTTAAAAGAAATCTGAAATTCAGTTAAGCATCAATACGGGGTCGGCTAAATCATTAGTATCTACCTTATCCAAAAATCTGAGGTGAAATAGTAAAAATTGAAGTCTTTAAATAAGCATCATCTTAAGAGGAGACTAAAGTAAAATAACATCATGCTTTTAGCAAAGAGAGAGAGAGAGAGAGAGAGAGAGAGAATAGACCAGTACATTCCAGTCAAGTAACATGACTAAAAGGGTAGCTTGGATCAAAATAGAACCATGTTTTACTAAGAAAGATGTAATATGCAGGCATGTTTCAATAAAGGATCTTTTCCTAGATTTTTCTTACACACTAGGATACAGGTTCTGTGATGCTTGCGCAAGTACACAAGTAAACTATATGAGGAATATGTACCTAAGTAAGGAATTATAGTCGGGTAGTGTCTAGTTATATGTCATAAACTGTTCTAGGAAGAAAAAGAAAAGAAAATCCACAAATACTTGTCCCATCCAAGAACTCAATTCCGATTCAATTCATACATGAAGTTGTTCAAAAATTCAATATGTGTTTGCCCGTGGATGTGGTGGTCTCAGGCATTCAGTTAGACACAAATAAATAACTAAGCCGAGCACAACAACTATAATGGAACCATGAACCAATATAGATCAGCTATTAGTAAGCTTAAAAACATCACCAAATCTTAGGGATTGAACCTTGAAATCAGAGGGTGAAGAAATAGAGAGGAAGATGGAAAAAGGGGAGAAAGCTTACCTGGGCGTAGCACTGTGGTTGTGGCGGTGATGGCCGTGAGCGGGGCGACGCCGAGTGAGGCAGCAAACCGAGGACGCCGGTGCTTGGGCTTGGGGATGAGGACGCCGCTGCTTCGGGACAAGGGCGCCGCTGCTTCGGGACTATGCCGCCGGTGGGACGCCGCTGCTTCGGGACAAGGACGCCGCCGCTTCGGGACAATGCCGCCGGTGGGACGCCGCCACTTCGGGACTATGCCGCCGGTGCGTGGGGACGAGGCCACCGGTGCGTGGGACGGCGGTGTTGGATGGAGACGGTGCTGGATGGAGGCGGCGACGGTTGTCGGAGGAGTACACTAGGGCTTACACAGTTTGACGATGCACGGGGGAGGAGGCACCGGTTTGATTTATATGCGAGATATCGGAGGCGATTAAATCGATCTAACCGCCTCCGATATGGATAAAGGAGGCGGTTAAATCGATTCAACTGCCTCCAATATGTGAGATATCAGAGGCGGTTGGTTAGATCTAACTGCCTCGGATAAATATAAAGGAGGCGCTTTCTTTTTCCCAACCGCCTCCAATTAGACCTAATCAAAGGCGTTTTACCCGGTCTAACCGCCTCCGATATGGAATAAAGGAGGCGGTTAAACTTATCCAACCGCCTCGGATATGTTCTTTCCAGCAGGTGCACAATCTATTTTCTGAGCTCTCAGTGGACAAACATCAACAAATCACAAATATCATTTGCATCTCCATTCATAATATGTATAACCACATATATATAAACATCACACATGTATAAACATCACATATGTACACACAACCATCACATATATCATTGCATCTCCTTTCATATGTACACATCACACATATATACACATCACACATATATACATAATTAATTCTTCCATGCATGTTTCAACCATGTGTCATCACCAGTTCTCAAATTATATCATTGCCTCCGCTTCCTCCTCCTTTTCTTCTTGCTAGGCATTTCCTCGTCGAACTCTAGCCCTTCTTGATGATCTTCACGCACGTAGACTGGTTCATTAGGTTCATCGGCCGTTGCGTCTCTAATGCTATGTTGCATCGGAGGTGTATCTTCAAAGATCTTGTACTCATCCTCATCCACCACACCCTGAACTCCGACAATCTTCCTTTTACCTTGTAGTGCAATATGAAGATTCTTCTTCGCCGGATCGGTCACGTAAAACACCTGGTGAGCTTGATTGGCTAGGATGAATGGGTCATCTTTGAATCCAACACGTTCAAGGTCAACTGTTATGAAGCCGTGGACATCGACCTTCGTAGATTGCAGATTGACCCAACGGCACCGGAATAATGGGAACTTGAAGTACACGTAGTCCAGCTCCCAAATATCCTCGATGAACCCATAGTACCAGCTCCGTTTCCCGCTCAAATCAGAAGCCTCTATGCGGACCCCACTATTTTGAAATGTGCTTTTCTTATCTTCATCTCTCGTGTAGAACGTGTATCCATTAATGTCGTATCCTTGCCAAGTGACGACTTCGAATGTTGGGCCCTTCGCATACCAAGTAAGCATGTCGCTAGAGGCACCTAGACGAAGACACTCCTTGAACCACTTGTTGAATTCTTTGTTATGCTCTCTCGTCCTCCACGCATCGGTTCTATTTGGATGCTCTTGCCTTAACTTTGCCCTGTGCTCGTCCATGTAGGGGGCAACGGCGGTCGTGTGTTGCAGCACGGTGAAATGGGCAAGTGCGTGTCCTGCTTGGTCCGCCGTTATAGATTTCTTTCCAATAGTCCCAACACCATCGAGCCTGCCTTCATGCCGAGAACATGGCACGCCAATCGGTTGGTTCAACTCCATGTAGTCAACACAGAACTCGACAACCTCTTCTGCAGCATAACCTTCGACAATACTTCCCTCCGGTCGATACCTGTTTCTCACGTAGTGCTTCAAGATTCCCATGAATCTTTCGAACGGGTACATGCTCCGAAGGAAGACTGGGCCACACATCTTGATTTTGTGCACAATGTGGACGATGAGATGCACCATTATATCGAAGAAAGACGGGGGGAAATACATCTCTAGCTGACATACAGTCTCCGCCGCTGCTAACTCCAGATCATCTAGCTCGAAGACGTCCATCACCTTCTGAGAAATCTTGTTGAAGAAGAAGCACAGCTTGGTGATTGATTCCCGGACGTTAGGAGGGAGGATATTCCTGATTGCAATTGGGAGCATCTGTGTCATCATAACATGGCAGTCATGAGACTTCATGCCGATGAGTTTCAGGTCCTGCATCGAGATGAGCCTCTTGATGTTGGCTGAGTAGCCGGACAGAACTTTCACGCCATGCAAGCACTTGCAAAACTCGGTTCTCTCTGCCTTCGATAAAGTGTAACAGGCAGGGGGGATGTATGTCTTCCCGTTAGGTAGAAGTACAGGTGCCAGCTCTGGCCTGATTCCCATATCAACCATGTCGAGTCGGGCCTTGACGCCATCCTTCGTCTTGTCCTTCATGTTTAGCAGTAGACCCAACACGTTGTCACAAACATTCTTCTCTATGTGCATCACGTTGATGCAGTGCCGGACTTCTAGGTCCTTCCAGTAAGGTAGGTCCTATAACACAGATCGCTTCTTCCAGTATGACGACTCATCAGTGGCCTTCTTTTTCCGACCCTTTCCGAGCACGACATCCACGTCGTTAACCTTCTCGAATATCTCTGCACCGCTTAATGGCCTTGGTTTCGCACCGTTCTCCGTTCTCCCGTTGAATTGTGACTTCCACGTCCGGTAACGGTGCCTTATAGGCAGGAACCGCCGGTGACCCATGTACATGACTTTCCCGTAATTCTTGAGACTTAGGCTAACGGTATTCTCCATGCATACGACACAGCCTTTGTGTCCTTTTACCGTTTGACCGGAGGTGTTGCCGAGAGCGGGAAAGTCTTGGATTGTGCAGAACAGCATGGCCCGCAGAGTGAAGTATTCTCTTTTGTCCGCATCCCATACATGCACTCCTGTGTTCCACAGTGTTTGTAGCTCATCCATCAACGGTTAGAGATACACGTCGATGTCGTTACCAGGTTGCTTAGGCCCTTCGATAAGTGTGGACATCATAATGTACTTTCGTTTCATACAAAGCCGGGGAGGTAGGTTGTACATACTGAGAAGTACGGGCCAGGTGCTGTGTCGGCTGCTCATGTTGCCAAATGGATTCATTCCGTCCGTACTGAGCACGAACCTTACGTTCCTAGTTTCTGCACCGAATTGGGGATACTTCCTATCGATGTTCCTCCACTGGATTGCATCGGCAGGGTGTCTCAGCTTTCCATCGGTTGTCTTCCGCTCGTCCGCATGCCAGCGAAAAAGTTTTGCTTCCTTTGGGTTTGCAAACAAACGCTTGAGGCACGGGATTACAGGCAGGTACCATGCAACCTTCGCGGGAGTCCCCTTCGTCACCTCGACGAATTCCTCAGCTCCTTCTACTCTAATTTTACCTTTGTACCGAGAAGCCTTGCACACAGGGCACGAATGTAGCTTCGCAAACTCTTTCCGGTATAGCATACAGTCGTTCCGACATGCATGTATCTTTTCAACTTCCAGTCCTAAGGGACAAAGCAACTTCTTCGCTCTGTACGTGTTGATGGGTAACTCATTCCCCGCCGGAAGCATGTCACTTAGAAGGCCCAACAACTCGTTGAAGCTCTTGTCGGACCAGCCGTTGCTCGCCTTCAGCTTCAATAGTTCAAGCACGGCATATAACAAAGTGAATTTAGCCTTGCATCCTGCGAAAAGCGGTTTCTCCGATGCCCCCATCAAGCCTACGAATTGCTGGTACTCTCTGTCGGTTTCGTGCCCTTCGAAATCACGCAACATCTGTTCCAGCTCAGGCATCGACTTCGGATCATCGGACATCTCATGTTGTGAATCACAAGGGATATCAATTGGGATATCGGTTGCTATATCATCCGATACTACGGCTTGATCTTCGCCGTGCTTGGTCCAAGTTGAATACCCTTCCGTAAAACCTCTCTTGAAGATGTGGTACTCAATATGATGGAGCTCAAAAATCCTTATGTTACCACAGTCTAGGCATGGACAGTACGTGTCACCTCTACCCTGTCTCAACATGTCCGCCTCGGCAGCTTCCATAAATGATCTCACTCCATCTCTATACGCCTCTGTGTTGCGAGCTCCGTACATCCACGATCGATCCATCTAAGCCGTGCATATGGAAATTTGAAATTTTAATTAAATTTATTAAGTGCACCGACTTCGTGAGATGAGTTTAACACATTAATTACTGATATAATCGAATTGTACAAATAATTACTAACATAACTAACTACTATAACTAAATAGCCATACTAATTGCTAATATAACTAACATATACGCGTCGACTCTCTTCATTTACTAACGTATAACTAACATATTACCACTTTTTCTTCCGTATAAAAATTAAATACGCCACAAAAAATTTCCATCATTTCTTTTCCTTTAAACCCACAAATTATAGAATTGTTTCATAATTTGCATACCTTACCAACAAATTTAAATGCATTCAAACATACAAATAACTCAAACATCTCAATCGATCAAATTATTATCATATAATGAATCTTCTCAATTAATGTTCAAGAAAAGAGCACAATCAACAAAAATTATTGGATGAAATGACTCAAAAACTAAACACCAACCTTTCTTAATCAACAAGGAAGTTCTTCTCCAACTTCTCTACCAAATGTAGCTTCTCAACTGAAGAATCCATAGCAAATCGCTCAAAAAATCGCCAGCACTTCGCCACATTTAAGACATGGTCGTATGTCTGCTCGCGCAGTGCAATAAATACTGTGAATCATATTGGAGGCGGTTAAATCCAAACAACCGCCTCGTATATCGACTAAATCGAGGCGGTTATATATCGGCAACCGCCTCGGATATGTACTCGCTTATCCGAGGCGGTTGCCAATATATAACCGCCTCCTATAACGTCGATATACGAGGCGGTCATAAATAGTCAACCGCCTCGGATAATATTGGAGGCGGTTGCTTATTTATAACCGCCTCCGATGTGGTCGTTATCCGTGGCGGTTGCTCCCGGAATCGTTATCTGAGGCGGTTTATTCGTGCTAACCGCTTCCGACATAGGTTATTCGTGGCAGTTTTTCTAAACCGCCTCGGATATGGCGCCACGGATAGACCATTCTGTAGTAGTGTGATTGGTTTCCCGGCTAAATTTTATCAGGTTTTTTGGGAGGTTATCAAAGAGGATCTCATGACTTTGTTTAAGGATTTCCAATGTAGTAACATTCCTCTTTTTAGCCTTAACTTTGGAATCATGATGCTTCTTCTAAGGGTGCTCATGCTAGGTGGATACAAGAATATAGGGGCCAACTAAATGTGAGTTTTAAAATATTCACCATGATTGGCACAAATCGTATTACGACGGTTGCACATATGATTGTTCGTACGACCCTGGCGGCATTTTTGCTAGGACATAGTATTTTGGAAGGATGGTTATCTTACATGAGACTATTCACGAGCTATATTGAAAAACTTGATTTATTTTTAAAATTGATTTTTAGAAGGCTTAGATAAGATGAAATGGTCTTTCCTCTAGCAAGCTCTACGCATGAAGGAGTTTTCCCCAAAATGGCGTTCCTAGATTAAGAGTTTTGTCCAGGATAGGAGTGTTGCTGAGGTCATGGGTTCAATACCGCTGAATGTCTCCTTTCGACGATCTCTGATAGGCCATCATTTGACGGCCTGGAATGAGTTAATTTAGAAGGTTGTTGATACCTCGCTCAATTTAGAATGTGATGTTTTTAGATGGAGGTCACATCGGTTTGGTCTTTTTACAGTCCATTCTATGTATATAGAGTTGATGAATTAACCGTTCCGTTCTAAGAGTAGCATCTTTGGAAGCTAAAGTACAACAACAACTAAGCATTTTGTCCCAAGCAAGTTGGGGTAGGCTAGAAATGAAACCCAATAAAAAATTCATAAGCCAAAAGATAAAAGAAAATGACTTAAAAAGAAAATTATGGTTCAAGTATGTGGATTGCTAATTTCCAAACAGTCCTATTTAGAGACAAATCCTTAGATACATTCCAATCTTGTAAGTCTCTTTTTACCGCCTCCTCCCATGTCAACTTTGGTCGCCCCCTGCCCCTCCTAATATTGTCAATAGATCTTAGAATACTGCTATGCACCAGTGCTTCTAGAGGCCTCCATTGGATATGTCCAAACCATTTTAGTTGATGTTGAAAAAGCTTCTCTTCAATCGGTGCCACCCTGTTGATAGCAGAATTTGGCCGAGGTAATTTAATTGCTCATGGCCGAGTCAGCCGATTGATAATTATTTAAAGTTGGTGTTGACTTGCAGCGGAAGGCTTGTTAAATCCAGCATACCGGGTAGTCCGCGGTACTCCTGACTGGTCTGACAAGACGGGTGATTCAAGCCGAGTGGCTCGCAGCATCCCTGAGTTATCCAGTGTGCCGAGTCGCTCACGGCATCCCCGAGTTGATCAATGTATCGAGTTGCTTGCAGCATCCCCGAGTTATCCGGTGTGCCGAGTCGCTCGCGGCATCCCCGAGTTGATCAATGTATCGAGTTGCTCGCGGCATCCCCGAGCTGAGTTGATCAATGTATCGAGTTGCTCGCAGCATCCCCGAGTTATCCAGTGTGCCGAGTCGCTCGCGGCATCCCCGAGTTGATCAATGTATCGAGTTGCTCGTAGCATTCCCGAGTCATCCAACATACCGAGTAGCTCGCAATTCTTCCGAGTTGTCTAATGTGCCAAGTCGCTCGCAGAGCGACCGAGTTGATTCGGCGCACCGAGTCCTTCCCAGCGGAACCAAGTCGCCATGCTGCCGAGATGATCTGTGGGTGGGCTAACGTACCGAGTCGTCCACTTCAATGTCTTTTCCGGTGCCAGAGACCTTAACTTGGAGGACAAGGAACAGCGGTTGATCGTGGTAATCAAGCTAATTATAGATTTGGAAAGTTACCCGATTTGTACGGAAAGGGTATCTCGTGTATGAGGTAGAGTCCTAATCACGACGGTCAAGATCATCAGAGATTTGGAAGGATACTCTGTTTATTTAGGAAGATATCTCGTATACAAGAAGGATTCCTATTGAAGTTCAAAAAACAGGCATACTGCACAAGATCTGGAAGACAAGGATAGAGATAAAGGAAAATCATATGTACATACTCAGTCAGGATTAGGAGTCCTACTCTCCTACGGAAAGACCAGCCGCCTTGTATAAATATGTAAAGCGTGACGGCCGATTGAGAACAACACACAATCGAACAAATCAATCTATTATCTTTTTCATCTAATATTTTCTCTTGCCCTTGTTTTTCTACTTCGTTCTTCGTTGTTCTTCGTGTTAGACAGCAACGAACCTCGAGGTTCTAGAGGCGGTCAGGCCGACCTAGGGCAACCCATAGCCGCCGCACTCCTGTCG